>OY747706.1:6154029-6401529 GCA_963556495.2 Valencia hispanica
CATACAGCCATTAATGAATTGAAAAAACAATTCTGCAAAAACTGGTCGAGGAGGAAGAGGAGAAGCCACAACCTTTGTTTTTTGGCGGTGGGGTAGTTATCATCCATTTATCGTTATCGAGGTGAACTGCTCAATAGATCATGATATTGATTTGAGACCACATCGCCTATCTCTAACATATTTTGACCAGTTGCATGGACTCTAACTTCCCTCAATGGTCACTCCTGGTATTTCCTTAGGCTGAAATGCTGACGCTCCTGCAGAGTGGTAAAAAAAAGTTTCATGCCAGTAAGTCACAAACAGGCCTGCAATCAGTCATGAAGGCTACTGGCATATTAGAGGAGCTTTTTTGAAGGGTGCATGCACACCTTAGGGATTTGGTTCTCAGGTGCTCAGAGGCAGCGAGACAACACAGTCTTCATTCTCCTGAGAGAAGGAAAAGGTAGCAATGGAGAGGACAGACACATGAATTATTCTCCCTAAGGTGGAAAAATTATGAAAGGAGGGATGCAGAGTAGAAAAGACCAAGGAGATGGTCTTCTGGGGTTAGTATGCTGACACACAATGCTACACCACTATATCCCTGTGAGTGCTTTGTAGAGAAAGGAACAGGTTACGAGAGCCTGAATTAATGTCTTCACATTTCCTTTCCTTTGCAAAACAACAGAATGTCATCACTTTCTGCTTTGCCTTAGACGACAAATAAAGTATGGTGCTGTTTCCCTGTGCACACAACACTTGAGGTGCAGCAACACAAAACCCAAGCCTTAAACCATTTGCATTAGGTTAAGCTCCATTCCCTTAAGATATTAATGTAGAAAAAAAATAGAACACGACCAAAGCAGCAGGATTAAGTTTATCTGTTGCTGCCTTGGAGCAGGCTGCTAATAATTAGTAAGTTCTGCATCCAGGGTCTTACTAACACCACTGGAATACAAATAGAAACTATTTGTAGTGTTCAGTGTGGACTGATATTCCTGCATTGTTTCTGCTGTCAACCAGACGCTGGTGAAGCTAATTAGGCCAGGCTAAAAATAGTCGCCTACCTTTTTAAGATTCATGCAGAATTTTCATCATATGAAGCCTACAGTAAGTAAAGATGTAGCCAGATGTTGCCACAAGGTTTCATTGAGATATCATTTAGCCCTGGTGATAAAATAATCAGACAAAGGTCGTTTTCACTCCTGATAGGCTGGTAGACTTGGTTCGATTGGGGACCAAAATTGCGACATTGTCTTTATTTGTTTGGTTTCACACTACACTTTGTCAAACGAACCAAAGCTTTTCTACAACATATTGATCTCCTCATCTGGGGTGGCGCTGCACCGAAAAGCCCTGAACACAGTGACACTTCCTGTTCCGTGAAATGTAAAACTAACATGAAGTGTCTTTAGATTTTAGTGGTTTTATGCTGTTACGTAAGTGTAGGTGACTGTTACTCAGGACGGGTGGACTACTGTTTTAGGTTGTCTTTGGCAAATGTTCCAGATAAATATGTTACATCAATGGGCTCAGCATGAGCAGAGAACGAGGCAGAGGACCACGGAGAATTCTGTTTTTCATGCGAGGCTGCTCCGTATGAGCCGCATGCACAGAGTAGTGGCGCATACAACTTCATAGCACTAAAGTCCTCTTTATACATCGAGCAAGGTTGTTTTGATTGTATTTAACCAGAATGGCTTGCGCTATAGCCCACTTGGCATTCACATATACAACTGAACCGCACCAGAGTTCACTTCAACCGAGCCGAGACCCAGATTTTTAGACAGACGAGAGTGCGCTTTTTTTGGGTCCTCATCAGAGTTCGATTGCACATTCACACCTCCTCAAATGAACCGTATGTTAGGCGCAAAAACTAGAGTTCTTTTAAAGCGGACTAGTCAGGGTTGGTGTAAATGCACAGTTATGGTGCCACCAGAACAACTTTTACCACTGCTAAACCCTTGTATCTGTTGCCAAGGTGGATCAAGTCAAAATGATCAGAAAGACACGGGTTGGAGCCTTTATGGAGTAAATTTACTTGTCCAATGCATCTGACAAATGCTCAATTGGTTTTAAATCTGGAGACTTTGGAAGATCTGTCAACTTCTCAAACTCATCTTCCTCAAACAAAAGTGGGCCAACCCATCACACTGCTCCCTCTGGCCTGTCCTCCTCTCCTGGTTCCAAATCTTTCAGCACACCTGGAACAACCATCAATAGTATAAAATGAAATGCATCTCATCAGACCTGGCTACTTTCATCTGTTTCCCCTATGGCAGAAGTTGGAATCCACGCCTGAGATTTGAAACTGGGATCTTTGTTCTTTACATCTCTCAATCAGCTCGGAGTCGACAGAGTGATTCAGTACAAAGCAGAGGCAGCGCTGTCTGGCGATTCAAGCAGAGTAGCGCAAATGGGTGGTAATTAAGTGTCGATCTCATGTGAAAAATGTGTTGAACAATCTGATGCAGGTAATGAGACGTTGAGAACGACTCACACCAACCACCAGCAATGAATGCATTTGCTACCCAGCATGAGCATCAAGACATTAGCAGAAATTGCATGCATATTTATGTATCTGATTAGGTTTATATTACCCCTTAATATAAATCTCTTTGTGTTCTGAAAAGAAAGCTGATTGTTAAACCTTTGTGTGCTCTCTTAAGAGGTTAATGATGTTAAAACAAAACAATGCATGGCAGGAATTCATTATCTACAGTGCTGAGTAGACGGGACGCATCTAAGAACAAAGCATTCATTTCAGTCATCACAGACTTTTCGGACCTTGACAAAAATACTTGTGAACATCTGTGCTCTGTGATCCAGTTCAATTGCTCTGGACCCGCATTTTCATTCAGAAATAATTTAATTCTTTCAGGCGCATAGGTGTCACCAAGGCGTCAAACATTCCTGAGAAATCTAGCATCACAGATGCAGATGTGTCAACTGAACAGCTATTATGTGAATTTCTCTTTCCACCAGAGTTTCAAAGAGCCACTTTTGGCCCCGCCGCTATAAAGTAAGATTTTCCTTGAGTCGTAAAAAAAAGAGTATTTTCCTAATAAATGTTTTATTTTTAAAACTATTATAATTAGTCCTCTAACTTTAACAAAGGGGGAGAAATATATTTTATAGAATGAGGCTAGCTCAGTGAACCCTTTCATAATTAAAATCCTTGTATCAGTGGTGCCTGTCTGTTGTGGGTATTCTATGTAGATTTTTCATTAGAAAAACATGCACAACTGCTAAAACCACCCTTACTCAAAACATCTGCTTTTCGGTTGTATAGAGGCCACAGCTGAGGGGTCAAAGAGTCATATGTGGGTGCTGTATTAAGATCTGGTCACTTTTGAGGCCATTGAGGTAAAGAGTTTGGTTCGCATTGCCGGCAGTAAGTCGGGCTTGTTTCCGGTGAGAGTTGGACTCCGCCAAGGTTGCCCTTTGTCACCGATCCTGTTCATAACTTTTATGGACAGGATTTCTAGGCGCAGCCAAGGTTTTGAGGGGATCCGTTTCGGTGGCCCCATGATCGAGTCTCTGCTTTTTGCAGATGACGTGGTCCTGCTGGCTTCATCAGAACATGATCTACGGCTTTCGCTGGAGCGGTTCGCAGCCGAGTGTGAAGCGGCTGGGATGAAAATCAGCTCCTCCAAATCCGAGGCCATGGTCTTGAGCCGGAAAAGGGTGGGGTGCCTTCTACGGGTCGGGGATGAGGTCCTTCCCCAAGTGGAGGAGTTTTAAGTATCTGGGGGTCTTGTTCACGAATGAGGGAAAAATGGAGCGGGAGATCGATAGACGGATTGGTGGGGCATCTGCAGTTATGTGGGCGCTCTACCGGTCTGTCGTGGTGAAGAGAGAGCTGAGCCAAAAGGCGAAGCTCTTGATTTACCGGTCGATCTACGTTCCTACCCTCATCTATGGTCACGAACTCTGGGTGGTGACCGAAAGAACGAGATCACGGATACAAGCGGCTGAAATGAGTTTCCTTCGTAGAGTGTCTGGGCTCTCCCTTAGAGATAGGGTGAGAAGCTCAGTCATCCGGAGGGGCTCAGAGTAGAGCCGCTGCTTCTCCACATCGAGAGGAGTCAGTTGAGGTGGCTCGGGCATCTGGCCAGGATGCCTCCTGGACGCCTCCCTGGTGAGGTGTTTCGGGCACGTCCCACCGGGAGGAGGCCCAGAGGAAGACCCAGGACACACTGGAGGGACTATGTTTCTCGGCTGGCCTGGGAGCGCCTTGGGGTTCCTCCCGAGGAGCTGGAACAAGTGGCTGGGGAGAGGGAAGTCTGGGTCTCTTTGCTCAAGCTGCTGCCCCCTCGACCCGATCCCGGATAAGCGGAAGTGGACGGACGGACGGACGGACATGGTCAACACTCTAGGGGCTTAGCTGGAGCCCAAACTGTGCAAAGAAAATATCTTCCACACCAATATAATGCCACTCCCATCCTGAACAAGTGGCATGAGGGAGGATGCATACACACTTTCATGTTCTTTACACCAAATCCTGACTCCACCATCTGAATATCGCAGGTAAAATCACGCAGCCCCTTTAAAAAAATTTTTTTTTAAAAATCTGTTATTTATTTTTGCCTCTTCAAATTGTCGCCTCAGTTTCCTGTTCACCTCTGACTGGAGTCGCACCCGGTGTGATCTTCTGCTGCCGGTGCCCCTGCCTCAAGTTTCAAAAGATGTTCGTTCAGAGTTGGTATTCTCCAACCTTGGTTGGGATTATTTAAGCTACGATTGCGTTTGTATATAATCTTCAGCCAGTTTGCCTCTCCTCGTTTGACCTTTAACATTAATAAGCCGCTTTTGTCCACAGAACCGCCGCTCAGTTTATATTTTCTCATCTTCATAGCAGTTGTAAACCTGAAAGATGGCTGTGCGTAAAGAACATCAGGTTCTGAAATACTCAGATGATCAGATCTGACACAAACAACCATCCAGCATTCATAATTCTTTAAATTTCTTTTATTATTATGATGCTCACGTTAAAACTCTGAAACTTGTCTTCATCACTTGCCAAAAGGCATCGAGTTGCTGCCTTGTGATTGGCTGGTTCACTATTTGTGTTTCCAAGCAGTTGCTATTAGTGAGTGCAGATGTGCTAAAAATATAACAAATGGACCCTAAAACAGTTTGTAGTTGCAGTTTAACTAAAGGTTTTGTCTTGCATCAAACACCATGGACATTCCTTTGGTCTCCACATGCAGCGGTCTGATAATGATCCTTGGACCACTTAGGGAAAGTCCTAACCGCTGCAGATGTGGAACAGGCCACAGGAGCTGCTGATCTGCTGGTTCTAAAATTCAGCCATATGCTGTAACCAATTTCACTTGATTCTGTGTGTGTAAAAGTCACTCGGATGCTTCCATACCACCGTCGCTTCAATTACCCGGCCTTCACATCAACTTGTATGACAGACTGTTCACCTGCCAACTAATATATCCGACAGTTGATGAAGGCAGTAATTGTCAGATAAATGTTTCTACAATGAAACAATGCAGCCAATTAAAAAATGCTTCGAAGGTTAAACACAATTATCTTATATATCATATTAAAGCCTTTTTTTGAAGTGCCTTTCTGTAAGGTTAGAGGTGTTGGTTATTTTCCCTCCTTTCAGACCCGGATGTGTACCCAGGAGAAAACTTCCAAACAAACCACAACGGTTTTTCCGGCAGCTCATGCCAGCGGGATGTCAGATGAGCTCTGATAAATGGTGAATGGTAACTGTAGTGTTCCTCTGGGCATGCTTTCAAGACAAACTGCTGACAGGGATATTTCATAACAGCCCCCCCAGCGCCAATTTGCAGCCATGCCAGGCCACATATTCCCCACGACTCTGGGATGATAGGAATCCATCCAGCTGCCAGCACAGTGAGTGAAGCGCGGAAATCATCAAGTATTTAAACAGTTACTGTCATATCTATGTAATCTTTAGAGTTCAGTAACATTTAAAGGGGACATATTATGCAAATCTCACTTTTTCATCCTTTTGTGTTGCCATGTGGGTCTCTGTTACATGTATAAACACTTCAAACATGAATAAAAACCATCCATCCATTTTCTTTGGCCTTTTTTTTTGATTCAGTTAGAAATCTTGCGCTTCTATAAGCCGTTTGAAAAAGTTACTTATTGTGACGTCACAATAAGCTGAAATTGGAAAATGTAACCACCCCTCACCTGTCAAACCCCGCCCACCGATTTCAATTCCATGCCATTCATATGTGTGGCAAACCCGCAGCCTAGTAACAAGATGGGTGGGCGTGGTCTCTAACCGCTAATTTACATAAAAGTGACAGAGCACTCTAAACAGCTCCTTCTTAAAGGGACTAAAAGCGTCAAGAATTGAGCTGGTGAGATCGCTTTGAGTGACAGGGATTTTGAGCAAAGAACTTTATTAACATGTTTTGTACTCATCATAGACCTATTATAACTTGTTTAAAAAGAGGCATATAATTCAATTCAATACAGTTCATTTATACAGTGCCAATTCACAATACATTTTCTCTCAAGATACTTTATAAGAAAAGTTATTTTAATTCAATCGTACATACATTTCAAGAATACCTTCAGTTCATTATTCCAATCAGATTAAAAGTTTTTTTTAATCTAATATGTCCCCTTTAATAAAGTCTTCTGTGTATTGGAGTCTTCTCGGTCTTGTAAATTCTGCATGCTGTTCAGTCTCTCAATTATAACAGGCTTCGAAACAGAAACAAAGAGAATTAAAGTGTTTCGGTGTGCTGCATCATGAACAGGGCCTCTTTAGGGTCCATTCTGCTTTTCCAGTCACGCTGGACAGCGGCTTTCTGTTCTAAACGGAGGGATATCTGTTTAAAACATGTCCGGAGGAGTGTTGTTGAGGGTTACATTTAGCCCTCATGCTGTGTGAGTACACGATGATTGCACAGAGAAAAACCCTTTAATTTCCTGTTTCCATTTTCTATTTTTTCTCATACTGTAACTTTCCTGCTGGGTTATATAAACATTTCCTTGAACTCTCTCTCTCTCTCTGTTTTACACACACACTAAAACAGATAGGTAATGAAAAACCTCCATCCAGACTAGAATTGATGATGTTGCAGTGATTATGAAACAAAGGAAACTCTAAACAGAGGGTTTTTAACCTTGATTTAAAGGAACTCAATGTTTCAGCAGTTTTGAAATTTTCTGGAAGTTTATTCCAGATTAGAGGAACATAGAAACTGAATGCTACTTCTCCATGAATGCACAGTAGACTAGCACCAGAAGACCTGAGTGGTCTGGAAGGTTGATACGACAACAATAAAAATCAAATTGCAACAAAAAGCTATCTAGAAACTAAATACAATTATTTAAAAGTCCATTCAGATCCATATTCCGTAACATTCAAAACGTTTTATGGTTATTAAACCAGCAGTTTTACACATCATACTGTTCAAAATCATGCACATATATTGGGTCAATGATGCTGCTGTTCTGACCTCCTCTGCCTGACCATATTTGGTTCTGCTTGTGCTTAATCATAATAAAAAGGAAGAAGTTCATAATATTTTAAGCTCTTTTTTATTTTTGTAATTTCTTTTTCCTTTCCCACTTTTCTACTGGCTTGCTATGAGGAAAGAAAAGAGAAAATCGCGCTGGATGCCCCAGGCCTCAGTACAAACAAACATGTGGTTGTTGTTGTTTTTCCTGTTGTTATTAATTAATCAATGTTAATATGTTCAAGTGTCAGCCCTAAAATAATAGTAATCTATTTTGCAGATCATATCCATGGCTGCAAGTAGATTTATTCGTAGTAGCAAAAGCTTGGATTTATTTTTTATTTTTCATATACAAAAAAAATCCTGTTTTTATCCCGTGTGCATCAGTGCTGACTCACAATCTAAACTGAGAATACTAAAACACTCTTGCACTTAGCATGAGTCACCTCAGGCAGAATTATCCAATCATCGCTGCAGCTCCTCCCGATGTAAACAACAATATATTGTCCTAACAAAAACATAATCCGTGGATGAAATAATGGCTGGCCTCTCCATCACATTATCTGAGTTATCATTTTGATAATGCTGATGTGCTTCACCAATCGTCCCTGATGGGCTATAGAGTTCAAGGCAGCCCGTCCTCTCGGTTTAGAGCAGTTTGGGTCTAAAGGTAGATGAGATGATAGAGTGATGCAAGTACCATTAAAAGTTCTGTATTAAACGTCGTATGTGCGCCACGTAAAACTGGTAACATCTGCAGACGCAGTGCTTGCCCTGACACATGGAAGCAGCTGAACACGGTTTACCTCTCTCTCATGCACACTAACAGCAACACGGTCAGCAGCGCTGCTATTCCTGTTCATCTGCAGGAGAAGCTGCACAGATGGAGAGCGACGGAGAATATCCGTCAGAGAAAAAAAGGAATAGATGGAGGGAGGCTGAGGAAAACAACACACAAAAAACACAGCAACAAGTACCAGCATGAGCTGCTTTTAATAGATGCACAAACTTTATTTATTTCCAACAGAGAAGCTCTTTGTGTTTCTTTCCTGGGAGGGAAAGAAGTTTATAAAATTAATGTTCAGTTCTACTTTCTCTCATTGCTCTGTTTTTGTGTTTGTTCACTTCAATTACTGCATACCAGCTCTGTCTGCATCACGTGTACATCATTTAGATTAAACCAAGAATAGTACAATGTACAGTTCAATGAAATCAGATTAAATGTAATATTTGTGCATATGATCCTGAGAGGCCTCGTGTTTAAAATGGAGATACTTTTTTTAAGTAAAACCACATCAAATTAATAATAAAACTAAACCAGATTTCTTATAAATTGGCCAGTAAGCCCAATGATTGAATATAAGCTTTGATTGATTATTTCTGAAGGATTCCAGCTTTGTGAGGAGACAGATTGTGGGCATTCATTCAGAGAAGTTGCTATGCAGCAGTTAGTTTCCTCATCCTTAGAAATCAGGCTGTCTAGAATTTAATAGCATTAAGGATAACCAGGCTGGCAACGAGTTTAGAAAGTCCTGAGCGGTTGGAGTTTTAGCCCATCCGAGTGCCAGACGGCATAAATATGTCTTTATCATCGTAAAAAAATTAGAGCTCGTTTATGCAATAGTAGTCGGCTTGAATTTAACATATCCATAAAAACTATGATCACAGCATAAAAATACAGCGACAGCTTGAAGGCTTAAACTAACCTGTAAATTGCTTTGCCAAAGTTCTTTTTCAACATATTTGCCACATATAGTGTTGTGTTGTCACCAGAGGTGGGTAGTAACTAATTACATTTATTCAGTTACATTTTCTTGAGTAACTTTTTGGATGAAATGTACTTTTAAGAGTAGTTTTACTACACCGTACTATTATAGAGTATTGCTACTCTTGAGTAAAATTTCTAGATGCTGTCATGGAAAAAATAGCTTCTTCTTAAACAAATATGATACTGAAGTCCTTCAGGCATGCTGGCCAGAATGTAAGACAATGCGTGCATCAAGAACAGTGCCACGATCGAGCTCCCCCTCTTATTCAGCTGCCTTTTCTGTGCTCCGAAAGCTGCGAGTGGAGGTCAGAAATCATCTCTAAAAGGAGACAGTAAAACCGCAGTGACATGGACACTCTGCTGAAATCTCATGACTTTAATAAATGCTGAAGTCCCTGGTTTATAGGGTTTTGTGGCAAATACCCTACTACATGTAAATAATAAGGACCTAACTGTCTCGAGTAAAAAGACTTCTGGTGCTAATTGGGTATTTGAAAGAGAAATTGTTTGTTTTTGGTCCTGTCAGCTGTTCTCCCAGCAGTTTGCCGTGTATTTGGAGTGAAAGCCCTGTTCAACAACCTCTGAAGCTCTTAAATGTCTAAAGAGATCGCTGAAATTAGTTCATTGATGTTAGGACAGAAAACACTGGGGCTTCCCTACGGTTTCTAACTGAACAGCAGCTTATAAAGGATAGCTTTTACCAGCAGGTTCTTCAAACTGTCCAGATCTTTAAATGAAAATAGAAACGAGGATGAATTTGAATATTTCCTTATTTTACTGCAACCTGGCGCTTGATTGCTGACGTCTGTTCAATTCTGTTCATTAAAGAAAAATACATTACATAAATAGCTAGGTAAAAGTATACTGGTTACCAATTAATCTGGTAACGCCACCATCAATATTGTAGTGACAAAGTGTGCAAATTAGTGCAGGTTTACTCTTCTCCAGCAGCCTCGAGAGTCACCAGATCTCATTCCAACAGAAGACTTTTGGGCAGTGGCGGCTGGCCAATAGAGGGCGCAAGGGCGCCGCCCCACCACTCACCACTTGCTATATTACCTTGAGTAAAACATAAAAAAAAGTTTAATAATATACAAATATTTCAAAATATATGTGCGTTTCTTTCAGATGTGCAAGATAAATATTTTATAGTTAATGGTGAGCTGAGTTGTTACGCTCATCGGCGTTGTCTGATTGAGGACGTATTTCCGCCTTGGGGCGCAAAAATCGTTGCCCATAGACTTTCGTTAAAAGTTGTACATGCGCAGTGGCTCCTCTTCAATACAAGATATAGGACGATTTGGGGCGCAGCTCTCCTGCGGCCCGAGGGGGCGTGATTTACATATCGCCACCCTCCCGCAGTGGGGCTGACATCAAGCTGACGTCAGTCATACGGTGCAGCTGACTGCAGTGTTGCCAACTTAGTGACTTTGTCGCTATTTCTAACGACTTTTCAGACCCCCTTAACAACTTTTTTATCCAAAAAGCTTCTAGCGACAAATCTAGCGACATTTCTGACCCTTAGCTACTTTCTGTTAAACTTTGTCGCCGATATTTCCTGCAGTTTAGAGACCCAGCTTGCTCCTTCCCAAAGGGAATGATCTGCGCATGTGTATGCTGCATGATCAGACTATGTCCACTGACCAATCATAAACCTTTTTCTGTTCATTTCATTCACTAACAAACAAAGTTGTTTTGTACTTGATGTTAATTCAAAAGTAAAAAATAAATCTGCATGTATATAAGACCGATCTTTCAACGGGAATTAAGGCAGAAGCTTGTCTACTACGCTGAATCGCACACCTGTGGTGCATTCAAGGAACGTTCGAAATGTATGGTGAGTTCAAAAACGTAGGACATTTAAAACTTATGACAAAAAAAACCCCACTGAAAATTATACCATAAGCAATAAACATTTGATGCATGCTAAATATGCCCTACTTATTTCTACAAAATACTAAAAAACAAACAACTATATTCTCTCTATTAATTTCGTCTTCTTGAGATATCTCAGCAAACGTTTATTTATTTCGTCAGAACTTTACATTTTGTTTAAAAGGTCTCTGATGTCCAGTTGCAATTTGATATCTTGTGAATTTTGTACCAGTTTTCTCAACAGTTTACTTCAGGCAAAATAATATATTATGTTCCACATTCTCTTCTTGAAGACAAAATATAACATTGGAAATTAAAAGTAAAAGTAGCAAATTAGCATGAAACACACATTACACAAGATACACAATAAAGCAAGAGAAAGATCAAGAGAGCATGAACACATTTCATACATATGACATCAATCATTTACTTAAAGGCAATTCTAAACAGATGGGTTTTTAGTCTCGATTTAAAGCAGCTCAGAGTTTCAGCAGCTCTACACTCGTCAGGAAGTCTGTTCCAGCTGTACATTTTCACCTACTGCTGGTATATATATCTAGCCATCATAGTCATAGCCCTCCCGGGAGAAAAGTCCATCAGCCGCCACTGTCTTTGGGATGTGGTGAAACAGACAAATCTGCAGCAACTGCATGACGCTCTCATGCTAACATGTCTCCAACACCTGGTTGAATCTACGCTAAGAAGAATTAAAGTAGGCAAGGCACATTTATTTGTATAGCACACTTTCAGCATCAAGGTAATTCAAGGTGCTTTGGATG
This sequence comes from Valencia hispanica, assembly GCA_963556495.2. NCBI lineage: Eukaryota > Metazoa > Chordata > Actinopteri > Cyprinodontiformes > Valenciidae > Valencia > Valencia hispanica. The sequence goes on from OY747706.1 coordinate 6,165,897, forward strand.
ATTAAGGGAAAAATAAAAGCATCAGTAAAACAACAATAAGAACAGAAAACAAGACATCGAAGACGTAAAGAATATTAAAACATACTACTGTTATGATATTCCAGCTATTATTGATCAATTAATCAAAGGCAGCTCTCAACAGATCCCTTTTTAGCTTTTAGATTAAAAAGCACCTTTGCAGTGGTCTGGAAGTTTACTCCAGATAAGAGGAGCATAGAAACTGAAAGCTGCTTTTCCATGTTTCGTTCTAATTCTAGGGATGTTGAGACTCGAACTCGAGGACCTGAGTGGTCTGGGGGGGGTTGGTATAATGATAACATATATTTAACATACTTTGGTGCTAATCCATTCATTGATTTATAAACTAGTAAAAGTATTTAGAAGTCTATTCTCTGAGCTACAGGGAGCCAGTGTAAGGACTTTAGAACTGGGGTGATGTGTTCTACTTTCCTGGTTCTAGTGAGGAACACGAGCAGCAGCGTTCTGGATCAGCTGCAGCTGTCTGATTGACTTTTTAGGCAGACCTGTGAAGACGCTGTTGCAGTAATTAATCCGACTAAAGATAAACGCATGGTTGAGTTTTTCAATGTGCCGTTAAGACATCAGTCCTTTAATTCTAGAAATGTTCTTCAATTGATAAAAGGCTGACCTTTTATTGCCTTTTATATGACCCTGGATGTTCAGGTCTGAGTTCATTACTAGACCTAGATTTTGGGCCTGATCAGTAGTTTCTAGCTGTATTGACTGAAGCTGTGTGCTGACTCCTCTTCAGGTAAAAAAAACAATTACTTCAGTTGTATTCCTGTTCAGCAGAAGAAAGTTATGGCACCTCCACAAATTAATTTGGTCTATGCATCTACTCAACATTTGAATAGGTTCACAGTCACCTGATGTAATGTAGAGCTGAGACTCATCTGCATAGTTATGGAAACTAATCGTATTGGTTGTTATAATCTGGACTAGTGGGAGCATGTGGATATTAAATAGAAGGGGCCCCAGGATGGAGCCCTGAAGTTCTGAAGCAAAGAGGGGGTCCAACCCGCACTGTAAAAAAAAGTCTGTAAAATATTGGTAAAAGTAATGGCAGCTCATTACACAGGACTTTGACCGTTAATTAAAAAATTGAATTTTTCCGCCAATTAACTGCCCATAAAATAACAGAATTTTTACCATTAATTAACAATAAACTACAGGCAAAATAACAGGAAATGCTCAGTTATTTAATAGTATATGTCTTGTGAAATGGCAAGATATTTGCTGTTATTTCAATGGAGTTTTTATAGTGGAAAAACGTGTATTTTTCTGTTATTAAATGTTGTATCCATAGTGAAATAGAAACATTTTTGTTATGTAAATTCAGTCAAGCACTTCAGGCAACTGCTGGGAAAAGGCAGAACATTATTTGTTAATGGTCTTACAACAAAAACACAATGCCATTTGCTAATTAATGGTTTATTTTCTCAGAAAACATATTCAGTGTTTACAAATATCATTCATCATCATCATCATCATCATCATCATCATCATCATCATCATCATCATCATCATCAAGTCTGTAAGTGTGTGAATGTTAGCAGGAAACAGGAGCCCTATGGACCAGGTATCTGGATCCAACTGGAAAAGGAAATGATTTTAGTTATAATCAAGCAGCCCCTTCTAAATATGAGGCACTTTTCCAGACTACTTTTGGAATTGACGGGATGGGGGAAGAGACGAGAGAGACACAGAGGAGTGTGTAATGACTTTTAGATCTTCCAAGGAAGTGTCTCTGGAGTCCGAAAGCTGTCCACTCCATTATAAAAAAAGAAAGAAACACTAATGCAAAAATAAAAAAAATCATCATATTCCATTTAGTACCTGCACTGAGGTATAAAGAAGTCGTCTCCTGGGGTGTTATGTGGCTTCCAACTTTGCAATGGATAGATCACCTGAAAACAAGTGCAGTTTTAGCCAGCAAATATTAATTGAAATCCAACACACATAAAACACTGCATGTATGGCTATGTGAATGTTGAGAACATAGTCAGTCAGGTGTCAAATATGATACCCAACAAATCACACTAGTTCTATTAGGCTAAATGTTTCTTCTGAACAGATGAAGTTATACAGATGATTCTAAACTAATCAGTTTTGATAAAGAAATTCACTGTTACAAACTACATGACAACTAGCCTGCATAATTAATAGACTAGAGTAAATACTCTAGTCTAGTACATGGGAGTGATACTATCCGATTTTCACACTGTGTCTGATAATGATATGACATTATTATTTCAGTTGTTCATTTAGCAACATTTTATCAGTCATGCCGTCAGTCCAATCTGACTCTAAAAGAACGAGTGGTGTTTACATACTGGGACCTTTGACAAACCCCCTGCCGTTGGCAAACCGCAGGCAGATGATACGTTCTCACACGTTGTTGTAATAGCATGTGTGAATTTATCAACCTCCTGCAGTCAGTCAACGGCAGCATATTGTTAACTTCCCTCACGCTATTATAACCGTATATATGGATGATTATCATTAGGATGTGTAGCTAGGGATGTGCCGATCGATACTGAAATATCTATACTTCCGATACCAGCTAGTTGTGGTTAGGAATCGATTTTCATGTTGGAAAATCGATATTTAAGTGATTTGGGGGAAATATGTAGTTTTTCATGAGCTGGACTGCAGTGGAAAGAAACTATAATATCAGGATCTAAATTATACCCAGTTGGTAGGAACTACTTTTTCTTCCACCTGCAGTAGTATATCTCCTTAAATATTCAGTAAAACAGCCGTTGTGGGTTTAAAAAAAATAAAGAAACAGCTGAAATGTGTTTGATAGATTAGACAGATAATAATATAAAGTGACGACAAACATGCAGTTATCGTGGTACTTATTAGTGATGTGTCGGCCGCGAACAAACCGGCTCTTTGAAGTGAACGACGGAAGCCGGTTCGTCATTGGGAGCCGTTTTTTTTTTTTTTTCTCCCGCTTGTTTTGGTGAAAGCCCCAGGTGATTGGTCAAGGTGTGCAACAGCAACCGCGTGTCCACACAGAGAGCAGTAGGGCCGGGGAACAGGGAGGGTCAGAAACACAGCAGTGATCACACGGAGGGAGACAAGAGAGAGAAAGAGGACTTGGTTTTTCTCAATGCTAATCTTCACTAAAGATTTTGTTATGTCATTCTGTGAGTTTGTTCAGGTTGCTTCAATGCAAATTGTCCATCGTCTTGCACATGTGCAACCAGTGAATAGTGTTTTGTTTTTTTAAATACTGGTGAGTCCTGGATGGGTCAGATTTTTTTCTTTATATAGCCTTCTATATAATCTATTTTTGATTTCCCATCACTAGTAGTGATGGGAATTCCGGCTCTTTTTGGAGAGCCACTTCTTTTGGCCCGGCTCTTTCGGCTCCCAAGTGGCACTTCAGATTTCCTGTTGCTTTAAGTATATTTATCTCCAAAAATAATGCAAAACTATGTGTAAAATGAATAACTAATGTAAAAAACATGCACTATATCAAATATTTATCATGTATATGGTTTTATTTACTGAACACTTTAAATCTGAACTTGAGTGCTACAAAAATAAATTATAAAGAAGGCTAGAAAAAAAACAGACCCTTCCAGGACTCACCGGTGTTTTAAAAAAAAACAACAAACAAAAAGAATATTCCCTGGTTGCACATGTACAAGAAGATGGATTATTTACATTGAACTTAGCGACTTTGTCGCTATTTCTAACTAATTTTCAGACCCCTTTAACGACTTTTTTTCCAAAAAGCGCCTAGCGACAAATCTAGCGACATTTCTGACCCTTAGCTACTTTCTGTGAAACTTTGTCGCCGATATTTCCTGCATTTTAGAGACCCAGCTTGCTCCTTCCCGACGCTCAGAAAGGAAATGATATGCGCATGTGCATGATCAGAGTATGTCGACTGACCAATCATAAACCTTTTTCTGTTCATTTCATTCACTAAACAAAGTTGTTTTATAGTTAGTGTAAATTCAAAAGTAAAAAATAAATCTGCACGTATATAAAACCGATCTTTCAACTGGAATTAATCTCACACCTGTGGTGCATTCAAGGAACGTTCGAAACGTATGGTGAGTTCAAAAACGTAGGACATTTAGAACTTATGACAAAAAACCCCACTGAAAATAATATCATAAGCAATAAACTTCTGTTTAATGGCGGTTGGCAAGAAACATTTGATGCATGCTAAATATGCCCAACTTATTTTTACAAAGTACTAAAAAACAAAAACTATATTCTCTCTATTAATTTCATCTTCTTGAGATATCTCAGCAAATGTATGTTTCAGAACTTTAAATTTTTTTAAAAGGTCTTTGATGTCCAGTTGCAATTTGATATCTTGTCAATTTTGTAGGCTACCAGGTTTCTCAACAGTTTACTTCAAGCTAAATAATAGAACATGTTCCACCGTCTCTTCTTGAAGACAGAAGTCACATTTCTCTGTAGCATGTTTCCCCTGTTTAAATAATGTATTATTTAAATAATGTTTAAATAATGTATTATTTAACCTGTATGATGAAATCCTAATCTAAATATATTTTTTTCCTTCTTTGTTTCACGCGTCATCACGTGATGACCTCATCATTATGCAAATTAGCGTATGACGTCATCTGGCGACATCTAGCGACTTTCTGGGGCATCTTCAGCTACTTTCTGTCGGAGACAGTTGGCAACACTGGCGGCTACCTTGACAAAAACAGAACAGGACTGAACGAGACTGCAAGACCTGCAGTGTCATGCAGGTGGATGCAGTTATAGAAAATACTGTGAATAATACTGTAAAATAACAGATGATGAACTAACGGTCGACCGTTGGGAGTTTGTCAGGACAGAGGGATTTCATATGAAATTGTACACAAAAAGGCTGTTTCTCATCTTAAAAACGACTCATTCAGCTCTAACTTTCTAGATTTGAAATAATTAAATCGAGTGTTTGAATGTTGCCATTAGCTACAGGCTAAAAATAGCGTGATCTTTAACTGACACGCATCTTTTTTCTGATCACAACTATCCCAGAATTTGTTTCAAACTGATTTCTTCCTACTATTAATAAACCTGTTGATTTAACATAGATTTTCGTTGTTACAACACCATTATATAATTAATAAAACTGCCTTACCTTGAAGGTTTACGCTGGCGACGAACAGCGAACAACCCGAACAACTGCCAAGAGGTTGGTCCAGAATGCAGATATTAAAATCCCACAATGCACTTCGGGGTGTCAGATTACGGAAATTAACTTGTGAACCATATAAATGGAAAATATCCGTAAAAATGTACGGCTCTTTCAACTGTTAGTTTTACAGATGTTTCTTACAGTGCAGTGCTAGCAAGGCGTACCTATTAAAGTGGCCGGTGAGAGTTTATTATAGATGCACATCCTGTTTGTTATATTCAGTTCTTTATACAATAATTCAAATTAAAACTCATTAAGCTTCTCTGAATACTTTGATAGCCTCAGAATGAATCCGCTTACTTTTTAGTTCAGTCCAGGGTTTTATGAGGGAATCAAACCCCGACTTCCTCTCCTGTCATTTTTGTCACGAGCGAATAAAGTTGGTGTCAGTGGATGAACCCGACTGTGTCTCTAATGCTCCATCAACGCAGCTGCGGGGGCTTGTGAAATTACAGACGCTTCATCATCATTTACGCATTACCTGCGTTTTACTCATTACCAATCGCTATGAAATAGCTCGTGGCATTATTACCCACCTGTTTGTGTGTGTGTGTGTGTGTGTGTGCGTGCGTGCGTGCGTGCGTGTGGGCGTGGGTGTGTGCGTGCGTGCGTGGGTGTGTGTGTGTGTGTGTGTGTGTGTGTGTGTGTGTGTGTGTGTGCCGAGGGGGGGGGTGGATGGGAGTGTTTGCACACTGCTTTGGCATTTCGAGGGAAATCAATGTCCTGCTGACTACCGCTGCTAATTGAAGGTTAGCAGATAGCATCAGCATGGGTCTCTTCTGTTTCTTTCTGTCTTTCTCCTCCTCTCTCTGCCCTTCTGTCTTCCTGTCGATAAAGTTGCCTTTTTGCCTGCAGTAAGATCTGTGGGATCCAGGTTTCAAACGCTCACTGGTGCACAGGATCAGCTCTATTGGTGTTTCTCTCGCTTTTCTTTTAAATCTGAAAATGTATAGATGTACATGTTTAATGAGAGGCATTGTTTGCTGCTCAAATATTTGAAGTTTTTTTTTTTTGTAGAAGTTGAATGCTTTCCCTTTTCAGTGTGGGATGAGGTTTATCATCTGAAACTCCTGCTGTGTCCAATGTGCCGAAGGGATAACTCCTGAAAAGAAGAGAGTGATTTAAAATCTCTCACACTTTCAGATTATTTGTGAATTATAGTATTCTGAGAAGGAATATTTTAATTACCTATAAACTGCATTTTAATCAATCCTGTGTGTTCTTCAGCATGCATGTTGTATTTGGCTTTCTGAAACTAACAATATTTTTTGAAATTAGTAAATGGCTCGAACATTTCAGAAACACGCCAACAAAGGTGGGGGTAAAAGGCTGGTTTGCTCCTGCAGCTCACCATTATTTATTCATATCCTACAATTTCTGCCAACCAACTGATTCATGTAAATTATTGACTTATGTAAATTCAGTGGGAAGTCAGGAAATTGAAGGTTTGTCCAGGTTCTTTCTTTTTGAATTTTCTTTTCTGAATTTTATTAAATTCCGCTTGATTGTATAGATGCAGTCACAAGAAATATCACCTTGATTCACTTTACGAAAGTTGCAGCTTCACTTCATATTCCATCACACGTAGCCAATTTAATCCAGTTATAATTCCGTGAATCCAGATTTCCCAATTCACAAGTTGTTTATCAGTAAAATAAATTAGATGGCTAAATCTTTCTTCAGTTTGTCATTTAATTTTATTTCTAAACCACCCTTCATACTAAAAGCAGCTCAAAGTGCTGTACGGGATTAAAACCAATGAACCTGCAAAATGATAAACAGTACCTTCCCCTCTCAAAAAATTGACTTTGGAATTAGAAAATAGTTTTAGGAAATATATTTTCTAATTGTTGTATTTCATATAATCTTCCATCACTGCGTTTCGGTTTCTAATTGATCTGTTTTGTTTTATTTGGTTGAATTCAGTTTTTACTCACAGATAAATATAGTTTTTAAGTATGGTAATATAGTATTTGCTATACTTTGCTTCATTTTATCATATTTCAATCCATTATATGTCTAAACCTGCTTATCTATGCAGAGTCGCGGGGTGCATGTGGCTTTCTCCAGCAGTCATCAGGCGAGATGCGGGGTACATCCTTGACAGGTCACCAGTCCATTGCAGGGCAACATAGAGAAACATGAGACAAACATCCATACACACACTAACACCAGCCCCTTTGTCATATTTTCCTTTTTGTTTTATATTATCTTCATGTTTTTTCATGCAATAAGGACCTAAAAAAACTAAGGCTAAACAAGAAAATAAATATCGTTTTTTGTGTGTGGACTGACCATAAATGTGACTGTTACCTCCACCAAGAAGGTTATCTTTTTGCAAGGGTTTGTCTGTCTGTTAGCTACCATCACAAAGTTATCGATGGATTTTGATTACATTTTCAGGAAATGTCCACAGTGGGACCAGGAAGAAGTGATTAGAATTTGGGATTGAGCTGCCTTGGGGTTGGTCTGCACTGGAGTTCAATATCAACAACAAAACTCTATATTAAGATATGCGTGTGTGTGTGTATGTTTTTCAGAACTGTATCTGCTGCAAAAATGGTGTCATGTCAACCTGACATTGTGTGTATGTGTGTGTTTGTGTCTGTGTGTGTGTGTGTGTGTGTGTGTGTGTGTCATATCTGCATGAAAACGCCACACTCGGATGATAACTGATTAATTATTAGGTCTGTTGTTGCTAGGGTAACAAGGACACCTGGGAGAGGAGAGGGAAGGAGTGAGAGAGCTGAGAATGACTGGTGCTGATGTGGAAAAATAAGGATGGGGGATGGAAATGGGAGAGACGACAGATGGATGGGAAGGGAAGGATGGAAGGATGAAGCAGCTGACAAAAAGGGAGGGCAAGGAGCCCAATCCTCCATTTTTAGCTTGTTAGTGAAAAATATAAAGATACACCCCCCCACCCCCCGAAGTTTCGACTAATTCATCTTTCTTCAATTATTAACTCCATAAAAAGCTGCATCTGTCTGTGCATTAATAATTTATCTTTAAATGGGGTGTCCCCTGCGCGCGCATTTGATGTGGAGTTTGGGCTGGAAAGACTTGCATACACATGAGAGGAGGAAATATCCATGTTGTCTTCCATATTTTACACTTTTCATGCCATTTTCTCAAAGTCCTCCAAAATTGTAATTCCTGCCGATCTGTTTATCCAGCCATTTACCAGTCCTGTTAGTCCTGTCAACCACTCTAGCTGTTCTGCACCCGAACTAACACATTAACACCTTTCAGGCTGTGTTGCTTTCAGATATCTGCACTTTATTTCTACATCTATATCACAGCTGAAAGATGTATTGCTTTATTACAAATAACAACAGACTTATATGTTAGTAACCATCTACTTCAGACACAGCAGTGGTGTAAAGTTTGGATAAATAGTTTGAATCAACAGGTATGATGTCTTTTAGGTTTGGAGTTATTGCCGCAATCCTCAGGTGGCTGATGAGGCTTGAGTTGGTGTCTGATTCACAGTTTATAATCTGACACAAAATGGAAGGGCTATTCCACAGTATTTAACTCTATTTGAGCATACCTAACTCCACATCTTGTATTTTTAAACTGGTCAGTCCCCAACTGGATAGTTCTGCGAACACATCTTCAGAATACGCTTTTGGGTTCATGTTACCAGGGTTTAAATTACATCAAGGTTTTTTTTCCGTGGAGCCATATTTTGCATCGCGCAATGCTATTTCACAGTTCACGGGTACCCAGGTATATATTTTCCGGCACAACGGTCGATAACATGAAAGAAAATTCTGCTTGGATCTTGGTAGTTAAACAGGTTGTGAACAAGCAAAAAGCAATATCCGACATTTTCTGCCTTTTCATAGCCTTACAAGAACAACAAATCACCAAGCAACTTAGTTCAGAAACACTATTAATCATCATCATCATCATAACAAAAAAAAATAGCTAAATCCTGCTAAATAATTATCTTACCTTAAATTAGTAGAGACCACAGCCGCTTGAATTCCTGTCTTTGCATTCTTTTCCGTAATCCAGGACATTGAAGGTCTTTAATATACGATGAAATAAAAGGCAGAGGGTCAAAACGTTTCAAGGGAGGTCCATTCAACAGAGAAGCAAAGAAAAGGTTCGCTCATGTAACTTGTTACGAGACTTGCTCTCAGTAATATGCATAGCAGAGAATCCTCTTTCACTGTCAGCTGAGGCGGGCATATAGGGAAGACTTTTAATTTGTAGTTTTACCTCTCCATTTATCCATTCTTCAGAGTATGGACAGATGAACCCCCGTTTTGAATTTCAGCCAGCAGCAGACTTTTTGAATACTGTACACCCTAACTTGTGATTTTTAGAGAAGTAAGGTATTCCTACCTTTCCACTTACTCCATTTTTTTTTGTCCAGTTGAAAGGTAGGTTTGCATAACCAAATTCAGACCCCAGGGAACTGCACTCTGACACTCTGACAGCAAGGTGATGTCTCACCATGAGCACGTCCTTTTAGAATACATCACTGAAAGGCTCCAGTTTATGTTTGGACATGATGTCCAAAACTTGAGTAAAACTTTGATCTGTCTAATTGCAGGCAGTGTCCATGACATTCCAAACGTGTTTGATTATCAACAACCCAACACAAATTAGCATTAGCATGATTGATGTAGCCTACGTCAATCAGTAGAGCGCCTCCACGGATGTATAGTCACAGAAGGATTTAACTGAAAGTCATTTTTAAGGGAGCTATTCTGAAATTTTAATGTGAGAAATTTAACACATAAAGCTGAAAAGTGATGATATTCGTTTAAATGTAATCACATTATGAATCTTGTGGAAATAAAGAATGTAATATGAATAGAATCTGGTTTTGGAGCTCCCCTTTGGTGTGTCCCTTTAAAGCGAGCCAGGCTCCCCTCATATACCTCTGTAGTTCGAACCCCGCATGTTGCCTCTTTTCTGTTTGTGACAACACAAAAACCAGCATTGGCCTTGAGACCAAAGATAAAAAAGACCAAAATTTACACAGATCAAACCTGAACTGAATTATTCCACAGAAGAGCTGAAGATCTTTGCCCGAACCCGGCCCGACCCGTTGGGTCCAGTAAATTGAAGACCTGCCGGTCACGTTGTTCGGTGCCATTTCTTTCTAGCGGAAACCCTGATGAGTGACTTTTGAATAATGTTGGGCTGTAATCAGGTTCGGGCTTTAATAAGCTGTTAATCAAAATTCTTCGGGCTCGGGCTGAATTCTCTCGGGCTTGGGCCGGGTCGGGCCCAACTTTTAAGGCCCGATTAGAGCTCTATTCCACAGTGATTACAGATACTTTAAAACGCAGTTTGTGATTGGTGAAACCTCTACATAAAGTGTAGAACTTTGTTTTTCCTAAGTATAAACCCGTATTCATAAAGTGAGTTGCCCCATTCTTTCGGTGTTGAGTGCAGCCCATCAGAACAACAGCGTCATCGTTATCATGGCCGTTAGGTTTGGCTTCCCGGTCCAAACCCAACAAGGAGGCGTTTGATCTGTCCTGATTCTTCCCTCGCTCTACCGCTCCACTTCTGTCTGTGTTTCACTCTCAAGTGCTTCTTCTCTTGATAAGCTCATGGAGAAAAGACTTGTGTGAGTGTGTGTGTGTTGTGTAGTGACATAACATGGGCCCCAATGTGTTTGGACTTTTAATGAAAGGCTTGTTGGAGGCTCCCTCTCCTCTTATCGAGCAAGTATCCTTCAGTTCCCTGTCCCTCACATCTCCCTTTAACTATCGCCTATTCTGTCTTCTCTATCCCTCCTTTAATCCGTCTATGTCTCATCCCTCTCTTCTCTAAACCAGGGGCTGAGCAGAGAATAAAATGTATCTTTGGATATTGTCTGCACACACAAAAATTTTGTGTGTGCAGACAATCTGCACACACAAAAATGCTGCAAATTATGCCTCAGAATGAACAAATTCTTATTTTCAAAAGGAAAATATGCCCTGAATAATGGAACAGATATTTCTGTACATCATGTCAGCTCTGCGCCATTACTGTCCAAAAGAAAAGAAATGAAAGATCCTCTCTTGCTTGAGGTTATGATGGTGCTCAGACCAGTTTTACCAGCTCATTAGAAAAAAAACTGCAGCTACCGGCAGAGCCTTCAGGCGCAACCGGACAAAAGGCTGATCACAGTAAGGAAAGGTTTACCAACAGCTATACCTCCCATTTTAGTTTAGGAAATGCAAGGGAAAACGAGCATAATTATTAAAAAAATGTTATGTAGTGGTCAAATATGATAAAATTGAAAAAGAAGTGCCTAATGTTAAAAAACAGTAAAAAAGATATATATATATATATATATATATATATATATATATATATATATATATATATATATATATATATATATATATATATATACTTCATTTTTCTAGCATCGATTATTTAGAAATATCTTTTTACTGATCTTCTACAAGTCTGTTGCGGAGAGTATAATCTCTTCAGCCGTCATCTGTTGGGGTAGCAGCATCAGAGCCAGGGACTTAAAAAGGCTCAACAACCTGATAAAGAAGTTTCTGGTTCGGTTCTTGGGACAACTGTGGAACATCTGGAGATGATAATGCAAAGAAGGAATCTTCATAAAATCAAAAGAATTATGGACAACCCTGAGCATCCTCTTCATGAGACAGTCATACAACAACAGAGCGTCTTCAGTCGGAGGCTTCTTCCGTTTCGCTGCAATACAGACCGCTACAGGAAATCCTTCCTGCCCACAGCCATCATCATCTACAACAACTCCTTAAAGAATTAATTATATGAGCTATATCACCACTTAATTTCCCTCTGGGATCAATAAAGTATTTTTGAATTTGAATTGAATTTGAATTTTAATAAGGAATTAAAAATGTTGTCATATTGTAGTTCGTCCTACTTTTTGCTCTTAACTAAAAGGAACCCTGTACTTTCAAAAAATGTTGTTGCCGTATCGAAAATGGTATCGATTATTGAGTATTTTTCTTAGTGTTGATATTGAGTTTGAATTTTTTGTATGACTTGAATGTATGACTTTTGTATGATCACTATGAATGGCCGTGATTTTAGGAATGAAAAATAAACCGTTTGAGATTGACTTCCTTTTACCAAATTGGACTAAGAGCTCTGTGGAGCACAATCATCATTTGACTACTAAGAGATGAGGAATCATTCACTTTTCCAGAGATATTTTAAATCCTTAGCTGTTAATTCCGGATTATTCTTTGTTACTTGTTTAGTTTTATTCGCAGAGGATGAATAAGAATCTGCTAAAAGATCCCACTATAAAGCCTAAGATTGGTGTTGCTGTAATGTTGAGGATGACAAAGCGATGAAGTGCTGCTGGTTAGGGGAGAAGAGCAGGACCTTATGTCTGCATGTTTCGTTTTTTGACTTCACAGCTATAGTGCATCATGTATGTGTGCTGCCATGCATACAGTAATATGCCCCAGCTCTCACATTGCCTCTGACTTAGACTCTGCTGGTGCTGCTCTCTGCCCATAGCTGCTTCGCTTCACTATTCTTCACCCCCCCAGCACCAAGAGAGGAAGAAGGGAGGGAGTGGGGACCAGCTTGAGTAATGGGCAGAGTGTAGACAAAGAAATGGAGGAAAATGGAGGAAAAAAAAAAAGATGAAATATGTTGTGTACTGTTAAAGCGCCTACTCAGTCGAGCAGCAAGTCCATCCCTGCAGCTTTCTAGTTTCGTGCTGCAGAAAGTTCAGCCTACGGGGTGCTGACAGCAGAGCACATACACATAGTGCAGCTGTATCACGGTACAGTGAGTGTTGCAAGCAGCATTTCCAGGGTTCAGATCCTAGCCGGCCCGGTAAGGGACTGTTTGCATGTTCTCCTAGTCTAATTGAGTTTTCTCCAGGTACAATATTCCAGTTTTATCTCACAGTCCTTAACCACACATGATTGGAGATGCTTAATTTCCCTTAAATATCTTTTGTGTGAGCAGTTGTTAGTTGTATTTGCCTTTGTGATGTCATTGTTATAGACTGGTGACCTGTTTAGGGGGTAAACAGGAGATATGCACCAGTCCTCCTGCAAATCTTCAAGGATTATGATGTAGTCAAAAACATATGGACACTTTTAAGCAGGTGCATAGTAAAATTCTGATTTGTGCTGTTAGAATAACTTCATGTTGCTCTACAATGAAAGTGCTCTCATATCAAGTAATCTTTTGAAAGTTTGTGCCATCCTTCTTCCTGACAAAGTAACATGATGTTACTATAAATTGCAAATGACCACAAAAGGCTGAGGGTAAATTGGCTTAAGTCTCTGTAGTTTCTGGTGTTAAACCTCCCATCTTAGTGACAGTTGTGAAAGCGGTGGGTTATTAAGTTTGCCAGGAGTTACAGCAATCAAATAAAATCAGATTCCAGTTTGATGGTGTGAATCTGATGTAAGCACAAAGCAACCAAGCAACAGTGGAATTACTGCTAAATACAGAACCCAATATTCCTGGACACCATCTTGACTGTTCAGAGATGTTTTGTTGAAGTGAACAGTCTAAATATCTTGTGGTATTTATATATATATATATATATTTGATGTATAATTGAATTTAAAACATGTGACTGGTGCATGCTGTAATGATACTGAATGACTATGTATTTTGTCCTTGTTTTTGTATGACCTGATTATACGTAGCAATGAATAATAAATCAAAATATTTCCCACAAAGGGGAAATTCAGCTGTAACAGGAGCAAAGTGACAGGCAATTGAAGCATTTAGATTCACACAAGAAAACATACAAAAAAACTATTAGAAATAATAATATATGTACAGTAAGGACAACTAAAGTTCTGTGCAGTTGTCAAAATAGAAAAATGGCATACTCAGATTTTAGAAAAGTACAACTGAGCAGGAACATTTCTAAAATAGTACAGAATGTGCTTGTGTATTTCTATGCAATAAAAAACAACATATTTACAAAAAGTGAAAAATGAACAATGTAAACAGAGATTTACAAATAACAGCAGAAATGTTATTTGGAATGAGAAAAGCAGTGCACATTACAGCAGAGATGTAAACAATGATTGAGTTTGTTGTGAGCAGTGATGGTTATAGTCTAAAAAATGCTGGGAGGAAGGACCTACGATAACGTTCCTTCATGTGCCTAGGATGCAGCAGTCTGTCGCTGAAGGAGCTCTCCAGCTCAGCAACAGCTTCATGCATGGGGTGGGAGACACCGTCCAACAGTGATGTTATTTTAGTCGTAGTCCTTCTGTCTCCACCACCTGCCCTTTGTCGAGGGGGCATCCTAGGACAGAGCTGGCCTTTGAAAAGTCAACAATTGGCTCATATGGACTAGTCTTGTTTAGGCTGCTCTGCTATCTTTAACATGTCCTGGATTATGTTAGCAGAGGCCCCTGGGCACAAAGTGTTTAAAGGGCCCCCTCGCCGTCAACAAAATAATATCATTTAAATATGATTTTCACCACAGTCTTGTAAAACTACATTGATCATCTGAGGGCAACAATATCAAAACACAACACAGTGGTGTAACTCCCTTGCCTATGTAAACACATCCTGCTTGATCCCACCTCCACCAGGCCAGGACTACAATTCAGATTGTTCCATAACTTAATCACAAAAACTCACTCATACTTGTTAATTTTTCTTTCCTGTCCCTCCTCTCCCATAGCGCTCCTTCAGTTCTTTTGCTTCTCACCTCTCCAATGCTGCCCTTCTGTGTCTCTGTCTGTCTTCCGCCTACTTTTCTTTCTCTTTTATTGATAAAAGAAAATAGTGCAACCATTTTAAGTAAACTTGACTCATACGTTAAAGCATTTGATCATAAATGGAAAATGAATGCAAAGTAAAAACAAATGCTTTTCCTTTTACATAATAATGTGTTTAATAAACCTGTATCTGTATCTCTAAACTCCTGTTTCTCCATCCTCCTCTAGTGTCTCTTTCCTCCTCCTCTCCTGTTTCTCATAAGTAAAACCATGAGAACAGGGCTCTTGTCTAGGAATGCACAATGTATTGACACCAACATCGGTATCTGCCGATATGGTATTGGTCTGATAAGTAAAACTAAGCCAATATTAAAAATCACTATTTATTTCCATCTTTGTAAGAGATTAATGTAATATTTATAACATTGTAAATAATAGTTATTGGCCATAAGAGCAATAATATCAAATGTTTTGATCGGTGCATTCCTACTTTTGACTCTGTCCTCCATGATGTGCTGCCACAGCCTTTCTGTCCACCGCTTTATTAGTTCACTAAGAAAATGACCAAACCGACAGATAAATGCCAAGAAAGTTAACACTATGTGCTGATCCAAGTAATTCATCATCACCACAGAAACCAAATTCACCTAAAAACTGACTGACAGCAACGACCCGCCTGAGCAGGAACTCCCACCAGTACCGCGTCTCTCCCTCCAACTGGTCCAGTTTAGCTTTCTGTCCTGCTACCAGTGGCTGATGCTGGCCGCACACTGCAATGATCAGAGCTTTTCCCAGGGTCACACACGCATTCCGAGGGTTTCCAGTCAGAGAAACCACTAATGTACTGGTTTTATTTGCTCCAAATAAGATGCAGGGGAAACAAAAGATATTAGCCTACCTGTAGTGGTCGGTGAACATGCGATCCAGTCTGAAGAAACTTTTTCTCCACTTCGGAAGTGACAGCAGATCATTAGGCTTGGGTCACTTTACCGCCCAAACCTCGATCACGGGATGAAGCTGGATATCTGGTCGCCCGATTATTAAAAGCAGCAGCTCCATGGTCGATAACAACAGTGTAAGCATTTACATTAACTGTCCCCCACAATGCTGCGTCCCACAGCGGATAAACCCAGGCTTAGCTGCCGCTGCTACAGCTAGCCTCAGGTTGTGTTGTGTAGCTAACGCAGTCCCCTCCGAACAGGTTCATTGGCTCACCATCATCCACGATGTCTTCTTTTTCCTGATTTTCCTCCTTAGATTTTACACAGAACGTGTCAGTAGATGACAGACTTCCTAATAAGCACGTCTTCTTCTCATCTTTCTCTCTTTCATTAATAGAAACCGCCTTTTTTCGCTCATTTTCGATTCTCTTAGGACGACTCCTACTGTCCGGTGACGATCAGCGGAGCGCTACTTGCTGGGGCATGGGCAAGGCATGTTACCATACTTTCCACAACTACGCCTTACGGACTATGTAACTTTGTTAGGGTAAAAAAAAATGGTGTGGATCGTATTCGTTATCTCCGTCAGCACCAATCTCTGCCATATTTGAAATATGAAGACTTTTTTTTTTTTTCTTAAACTGCTCATGTGGGGCCCCCCAGTGGACGTGGACCCCTGGGCCTGTGCCCATAATGCCCATTGGATAATCCGGCCTTGATCTTTAATCTAACCCCTACTTTCCACCGGACTTGTAAGCAGCGTCTAACGTAATAGACGCATTTTACTCACTAATTGGGGCGGCTGTAATTCAGTGGTAGAGATGTCGGCCTGCGACCCGCCTACTGGTGTTGGCCAGAGGGCCCGATGGCATGATATGGCAGCCTCACTTCTGTCAGTCTGCCCCAGGGCAGCTGTAGCTACAATCGTAGCTTGCTTCCGCCAGTGTGTGAATGTGGGAGTGAATGAATAATGGAGTTGTAAAGTGCTTTGAGGGTCTCGAAAAGCGCTATATAAATTCTAGCCATTATTATTAATTCAGCAGCGCATTCCTTCCCACATGGAGTGTTTTAGACGCGTATCACTCACGAACACGTTCCACTCAGCTGGTCCCGGGAGATTACGAAATCACAAAAGATTTGCAGTTGCATAACTTAAAGGGTAGTAGGCAGTAGGCACCGTCCACTCCCAGAAAACTGCAGATATTTCTGTCCATGTCTTCTCCTTTTTCATGTTGCCCTTGCAAAAATGATCACTAGATAAACTGGGGGATTTTCCGCTTTAAGGATTAACTTCTAGTCGTCTATGATAAAAAACAACAAATTAGACCAACAGATCGACTGACTTCAACCCTGTTTAACGCGTAGAGAGTTAAAAAAATAGACCCGGCGCATAAATTTGGAGGAGGGGCGCAACACAGCACTTCTGAGATTCGTCCAATTCACGCTGCTTCTCACCCGTTGGAAACGGTCCCATTTACTTTAATGGCGGCCATCAGCAGCGTTTTACGCTTCGCAGATGTTGCGCGCGTAGTTGTGTATTGGTGTAAGCGCAGAGAGTCTAGGCTTTGAATATGAAAGGCCACATTTAGTTTTTCTGTGGTTATACAGTCCAAAGTTTTTCTTATTTAATGATCACCTGACCACCTTGGACTGAATGTTCAAAGCTCTATACACACGCTGGGTGCTCCGTTAATTTTCAGATGAATATTGTACAGTATGTATTAATCAGAAAACAGCCCCAACTCCGATGTCATGGCAGCTACTTCAAGCATTTAGCTTATAGAGGTAAGTAAATCTTCCTAAATGCGGACAGAATGTCTGCACAGTGCTGCATGAGATTTGTTGAGGTTTAAATTAGGTCTTCTTTTTCTTTTAGTAAGACAAACGTTAAGGTTGGAAAGATATTTTAAACCTTAACATTTGTCTTACTAAAAGAAAAAGTATTATACTCTGAAGGAAAATTGATTTTAATCAATATAAAATAAAAAAAATTATGGACAACCCTGAGCATCCTCTTCATGAGACTGTCATACAACAACAGAGCGTCTTCAGGTGGAGGCTTCTTCAGTTTTGCTGCAATACAGACGGCTACAGGAAATCCTTCCTGCCCACAGCCATCATCATCTACAACAACTCCTTAAAGAATTAATTATATGAGCTATACCAACACTTAATTTCCCTCTGGGATCAATAATGTATTTTTGAATTGAATTGAATATTTAAATTGGATCATTATTGCGAAATTTGGGTAGCATTTACAGACATTTCCCCAGTGCTGTCTCTATGTTGCAATGCTCATCCCATGGCATTTTACAAAGTCTTCAATGGTGGGGTTATAGCTTAAGATTAAATGACTTTTGATACAATATCAGATGTTAAGAAATCCAAGGCTTTAGAATGCTGCCGATCTTTACGCCATTGATACGCAAGGCAGATACACATTTGCTCTAGAAAGATATAAATACCCTTGCTGGGAGTAACTTATTATTGTCCTAAAATTATAATTAACCTCTCAAAAATGGAAAGAAATACAAATTTTTAGTTAATTACCTCCGTAACTGTTTTACCTCAAGTATAATGGATACAACTTCCCGTTTTCTATATGAACAATTCTCACAATTTATTCTTTCACCAAGGCTGCACCATAATTATCAAAAAAAGCATGCAGATACTTCATGTTGTTCCACCATCTTACATGTTAAAGTGTAACTGAACCCCATGATCCAACTATGTGGTCGTACAACTTGGCTGGTATTGCGAAAAATGGCTGAGTATGCAAGTCAAGCAGCATCTTCAGAGCCCTAGAGGAGATATCGTTGTCCGTCTCAGGAGAGGAGTGACCGGAGAAGAACAGAAACTAGAGTAGTTTTAGGGGAAGCCTACACTAGATGGACCCACATAAAACATGTCCACGGCGTCAAACACACGCGGAAACTGCGACTTTCTTCCTGGATCGGTAAGCTAAGTCACTTGCTAACTTTAGCTGTCAGTTAAACTGCTCTTAAATACATTCCTCACTGGACGCAGTTCAGGCTGGTAACTGGGCGTATCGGCAGCGAACCAGGCAACCCACCAGCTGGAATTATTTTTCCACTGTTGTAGCTACAACTTAGACCCACTAGATGTCGCTATAGTGTTCATGTTCCATATCCAACCTTTAATGCTCAATTCCGATTTTTTTTTAAAAATGTGATTTTTTTTTTGCAAGGCCGTTCACATTTCCAATTAAATGCGACCTTTTGTGATCTCCTGTGTGAACGTGAAATGACCCAGAATTGACCCGCATTCGCAGAAGAGTACTCAACGGTCAACGACGTCACTTGTTGTTTGCGGAAGTAGTTAAACATGGATGTCTACAGTGGAGCTCGTTTAGCCTTATTAAAGTTATTTTCACAACGGCACAAAGGAGGAGAGCAAGGTTTTTGGCCACGGCGTTTTGTGGAGCAGTGGTAGAAACGTCTGTACAGAGAAACGTGTGGGTTCGGAGTCGCAGCCAGGAGTGGTGGGAGACTGATGTGAGGGGCTTCACTAATACAGAATTCATCAGTAACTTCCGAATGTCCAGATCCACTTTTGATTATGTTTGTGAGCGCCTTCGATTTACTCTGTCACGGGAAGAGACATGTCTGCAGCAGCCCATAACAGTGCAGAAACGCGTATCAATGACGTGCGGGTCGGATATATGCAACCTGGCCGTTCAGACTGAAGTCGCATTTCAAAAGATCGGATACGTATCGGATTTTGGACCACATACCCAAGTGGCCTGGGTCGCATTTGAAAAGATCGGATCTGTGTCGTTCAGACTGTCATGAAAAGATCAGATACAGGTCGCATAGGGACCAAAAAAAATCGGAATTGGGTCCTTTCAGCCTGCGGTGTGAACGTAGCCTAATTGCTAATGTGATAATAATGGTAACCGGAAAAACGCAATCCAACTCCAAACTCGCCACGGGGCCGGTATGTCTGATTTTTCATACCCAAACCCACGGGGCGTCTGTTGTATGAAACGTCACTAAATATCACCTCAGCTGGGAAGATATCATTTTGTTCAGCCAAATTACCAAATAAATAAATAAACATAATCACATAAACAGAAGATAATGTTAATGAGATGTGATCTTTTTGTTTTTCAAAGGCAGATATGGGATTTAGTACAACGTGTTCTCAGGATGAGTTGGCACACACCCAGGCATATCCAGGCAGGGCTTGTCAAGTGTCCTTGTGTCCCTTATGATTGAGCCTTTGTATGTGTGTTTGTGTGTGTGCGAGTTTGTCTGTGTCTGTGGACTGCTATTATTTATAGTTCAACGAAGCATCAGACCTGAATGTAGTGGGACGGTCTGTGCTTCTCTGGCTCTGTGCGTGTTTGGCTGTGAAAATAAGATAATCTAATTTAACAGCACTTATCTGTAATGGCCACAGCAGCCTAAACGCACACATGCACCCACCCTCACATGCCGCTATATAAGACTTGGAGTGCTTGTGTGTTTACTTGGCTGTGAGATATGGGACGAGGCTTCTTTCTCTCCTCTGGGTGTCTTACCATTCACTTTCCTATAAGCCCCTCTCTGCCAGTCTCTAGGATACCAACTAGTTACCATAGCAACCAGGCTTGCGCCGCCTCTATAGAGCTCTCAGCCCAGCGATCACCTGACCAGCCATCTATTGTGTGATTGGACGCTGTATTTTGGCTTCGTTGCTTTACATGCAATTGGCCAGAGCGGAGGGCCCCCAATCATTTTTCTCTCCCCCGTCTCATTTTCATACCTTTAAGTGGATCCCCCCCTCCACCTCACCAGCCTCTCAGCAGACACAGGAACTAAATTTCATCAGGGAAAAAAGATGCAGTGGCAAGATTCATGCGAGCATTTTTCATACTCTAGGTTTGATTGAACGTATCCAAGGTGACCAATCTGTTCCTGCAATGAGATTTAAGTGAGATTTAAGCACGGTAGATGTTAGAAATCTCTGACACTGAGTCATATTTTTCTAAAGCCTGATCAGCCTTTTAGTCTGTGTTTCTTATGACTGCAGATCAACTGAGCTACTTTGTGCTGTATCAAAAAGAGCACAGTTAATCTTAGTCCCCCCTTCACAAGTGGTCTCATGACTCCCTGCTGTTTGACTTGCAGGTTGAAATTAACTGAGTTTCTTTATATAAAACAGCTGCAGATCACTGCAGCTCAGATTTTTTTCCCCACAGTTATTTGCTTGTGTGAAACCGCAACTAACGCTGGTATAATCATCAGCTCTGGATATTTACAATCAAACATTTAACGGGATCTTATCATACTTCTGGGTTTTTCCCTTCATCTTCAGCTTGTAAGACAACCTTTTTAAAAAATCTCTTCAACAGACTTGAACTCCACTCAGTTCTCTGTTAATTTACTTACTTGAGCATAAAATGTCTTTGCAGAACATTTATATGCATTCACACCTGATAGTCCGGTAGACTCTGTTCGATTTAAAAAAATTTTTTTTTAGCTGGTGCATTGCATTCACACTGCTCTTTTTCAGACAAACCAAAGCTTTTGAGCAACATGTTGACCTCCTCACCTGTGGTGGCGCTGCAGCAAGAAGCACTGAACACAGGGCCGTACCCTGTTCCGTGAAATGTAAACAAACATGGGCCGTTTCTCAATACTCACAGTTCGCAAGTAGGTTCTTTTGTGCATGGCAGTTACGTACTTGGCAAGTTCAGTTGTAAATCCGTTCTGGCCGAGAACACGAGGATGCAGTACGGTAGTTCTGCAGTTGGAACAGTTGGTTGATGTCGCTGCTCAGTTACGATCTTTCCAGAGTTTTACTTGGGAATGGGATTTTTTTTTACATTTATAATGGATAGTAAGATAAGAAATTTTTTTTTTTATAGATTTCAAATTTACACAATTAGGAAGAATTGTCAATACAAAATAAAAAAACCTGTAAAATAATGGGCTAAAGTTTTCATTATTGATTATAAAGGCACTGCTAATTAAACGGTTGTTTACCAAATTTATATTACTTTTTCAGGCTTTCAGGTAAAGCATGATTTTACACTAAAAATGATAGTCTTTGCTTCCTTTATAAGACAATTTGCTAATAAATTATTTTATGTCTCAACTCACATATAATTGATGGTGACCAGCTTTAGAAGTAAACAGATAACTGATTCATTGGATTATTCCTGAAGTTTGCACTGGATCTCTAAGCAGTAAAAGTTTAAAGTATTATTTAATATTTTACCTGCCTGCATTCGGCCAGCATTGTTGCTTTACAACTGCATGATTTATTTACAATACCAACAAAACACTGATAAACAAACTTTATTTATTTTATCATCCTCAGAAGGTAAACTCATATCAGACACCTACAACATAAACAGACAAAATGTTTTTAGAAAAAAAATATTTATTAGAATGACAAAAATCAACTAACAAGTGCAGGAAATTGATACTGTGACTATCTATTCATGAGCAAATGTTAATATAATTTTAAAACATTTAAAGAAGATGAGGAGACTACGAAGAAGACAATGGCGGGACACTGGGCTGAAGAGGATCACTGGGAGCTTTTTTCCAAACCTGGAACTGTGGTCTCTCCTCCTGCAGAGCTTTCTGCACAAAACAAAGAAAAAACAGAAAGATTCCCTAAACCAGAAGCAGAAAAAGCGTAATGTCCTGATCAGCATGATTCTAAAGCTCTCCGAGGCCTGCTGGGTGATCTAGCCTTCTACTAGTGTGTATTTGTCCAAGTGGATCATACTCAGAAATATCTCTCGCGTGAAAGTGCTCTCAGGACATTTTTAACCTCCCACCTCAGCTGTAGCTCTGAGTGGCAAGATTTCTTTCAAGATTTGACTTGGCAGCAGAGTGAAGATTCACTAAAGAGCTGCACTCACACAGTGATCCAATACCTAGTATATAAATGCGTTATAAAATTAATAACTCCCATGATTTATTAGCATATTGTTTCATACAAAACCCACTGTCATGAATTCTGGGAAGTTAGTGGATTAGTTTGTGTCATTCCTGAGCACACTGTTGTTAACAAGAAGTCTCAGACATTAAAATGTCTGGTTTGGTACAGTATGAGGACTAATATTACCCTCATTGGAAGCTCTTATCTGATGTAGTTTCTCAAGCTGTTTTTTTTTTTTTTTTTTATGCTTTCAAGTTCTCTCTCCAACAGTTCTGGTAATTAGTCAGAAAATGTCTGCATAGATTTAACCAGCTTCCACATTATAAAGGCATATAAAGTACTCTGCATCCTGGCTGAATTTCCTTAGACTTACACTTTTTTTCAGTGTAAGTCCTAAGACGAGTCAGTCATTTTTCTGTCAGTGGGTGTTTTCTCCACCTGTCAAATGTGTTCTAGCTGGCTTGGCCTTATGACGATTCTTTTCCCTGATGATAGACGTTCCAGAAGGCTGAAAATGCCCACAGTTGGATTTTTTTGTCCCCATTTCAAGACTGTTACACCATAAAAAGATAATAAATTGTTTGCAATACATTAAATGCGTTTTTCAGTCCTGGATTAGTTCTCTGTTTATGGGGTAGCAACTGGGAAGGATGAAGGAGGTTCTGGTGATATCTAAAGCAAGACGTTTGTGAAGAACCGGAAAGGCTTTGAGACTCTTTAATTGGATGGTTCAGGTAAAGCTGCAACTGCAGACAGTTGTTTTGAGGTAAAGATCACAGTTAGTGCGTGTACATGCGCATCTAAATTGAGCGTTTACATGCAGTGTAATTTGGTTTTTTTACCCGCATTATCTGGGTGTGTTAGCTCGATTAAGAGTAGACCAGTTCGGTTCGACTTCAGCCTGACTAAGATGTATACATGCATTTCAAAAGTCAGAATGTAGTCGAACTAAGGCAATTATTCAGTTTTCTCTTACTGCATGCAAACCCACTGAATGACACTTTTAAGACCATATGGATGGATTATTCTTGACAGACTGATCCAAATCAAGAGTCAACCCATTTAAACCTGGTTATCTATGAGAAGTAAAACACTTGTATCTTATTTTTCAATCATTTTCTTTGTTCTTTTTTTTTGCTGCAGTCTTGTTGAACCTAGTTCCCATTTCCGAGGCTTGTCTTGACTTGGTTTTTACGTTGATTCCACAATTCGTGTCTTTTAACTTGATCTCCTATGCAGTGAAAACTGAATATTGTGCTTTTGTGGTGTGGTAGGACTCCGATTTCTTTTCTTCTTTCCAAACCACCTTTGGAAGTCAGTCTAGCACCATAGATTTGAAAAAATGTGAGCAAGACCAGATAATCTTCTTTTTTTTAAAAGGGGGGTTAAGGAAAAACAAATTAGCATGGTACATCTCAGTCAGAAAACTGTTTTACTTTCAGCACTTCTGACTCCCAACTAGCTTCAACGTGTAAAAAAAGAAAAACAATAACAACAAATATAGATATATTTTTTACTTAGCAGAACAAATGAATTAGCCACTAATTGGCTCTTACATGTGGCATTTCTTTAAACTAGATGAATTCCAGTTAGTCTGTTTGGGTGGAATTGTTTTGAGTTGTTGTGGAAACATTAGTCAGTCGACTTTGGTTGTGGTGGCAGTTTGACACAGATGCTCTGCAAACTTAAGAGGTTAACTCAGTAAAGTTACCACCAAAGAATGCTGCTTAGAGTTTTAAAAAAATGTCTGCATTTACAGTACAACAGCAAGCTGTTTTCAGTTTGGTGGGCTTTAAACTTACTGGTGTTCTTTAACCCAGATAGTCTGCTTTGTTTGGGCATGGTGAAAGCTTACCTGAACTCTGGCTCGGACCAAACAAGCGGACTTATTGTTACTTATTGAGAAAGGTATAAATAAGACAAATATAAAATAAATCATTTTTAAAAATAATGTATATAAAAACAGCTCAGAATCGGTACTCTTACATTGTTTTATCGCCATTAGTAAGATGTTTGTCTCATTGTGTATCAGAAATAATTTTTTTGGTTGAATGAGAGTAATTTTAAGTCTAAATCTTCCAGGGGTATGAATCATTTTGACTGTAGTTGTACATCTATCGGATAAAAGACTTGCTCTATCTGACAGGAAGCTTCTAACCCAGGCTTAAACCCATTCCAAATCAAAATGCAATTTATCTATTAACATCATTGATAAACAAAGAGTCTGCCCAAAGGGCTGTACAAAAACAGGACAAATAAAAGACAGCAAGACAAACGTTAAAAACAGCAATAAGATACAGCAGGGACAGTAAAATGACCATCAACTCACAAATGTTCAAACACTATTGGAAAAATATGTTTTTTTAAGTGACTTAAGAACAGAAAGGGAAGGAACTTGTCTGATTATAAAAGGCAAAAGATTCCAAAGTTTGGGAGCTTCTATTATTTTCAGATAATATTGCAGATACATACTGCATATGTTTGGTTCTCATTATACATTTTTCTCATGGGACTCAACGTTCTTGGTATCTGGTGATGTAGGATGGAGCTCTGCTCCGTGACTGTGTCTGATGAAAGGGTTGGTGCTTTGAAGCATCACCTTGGCTCAGTAAATAAATCATTAGTGGGATCCTGAATTCTATCAGCCTTTTTGTGTTTTTGGTTTTGTTTCTTGTTTTTTTTTTTTTGCTGCAACTTCCACCTTGAATGTGGTACTTTTAAGTTTTTTTTTACGAACACGCTTGGGCTTGAAAGGAACAACAGTACTCAAAGTCCTGGAAATCAGAACAGGTTGTATTTGTACTTGAGTCTAACTTTTGGTAGAACACGGCTGTGAAAGTGGCCAGGCAAACCGAAACAGATTCAGATCAGAATGTATCCTGCAAACTGCACCTGAATATTCTAATAACCTGGCTGTTACTGCCTGGTGCTGTTAAGTCCCTGTTTCCCAATCAGAATGCTTATTCTGCTTCAATCTCTCTTCGCATTGGTAATAGCAGAAGGAGCACCTCTGTCTGTGTCCAACTCATTTCTCTCTACCCTCGAACATCTGTGTCCACTTCCTCTGGTGACGCCCTTACCAGCAGCTACATCTGTAGGACCAGCTTCTGCTCTGTTCATCCTAAAACTACCTCCACATCTGGATGCAGCCGCTCACCTTGCTTACCTTCGTAAAGCACACAAGCTCGCGATTTCTACTTCTCGATTTAGCTTCTACGGTACAGAGAGATAGTGGAGCTCACCATCTGATGAAAACACCCAGGAGATTGCCAAACAACAGAGACGTCTGGTTAATGCCAGCAAGCTTCACCTCCGAGAATACCTGTCTTTTGGATGACATCCTGTCCTTTAATATCACCAGCAGGCACTTCCCCGTGACTCGTTAACGTTCCTGCATCCCGCGGGTGGGACGTTGCCTACTTACGGGTTGAAATTCACTAATCTTCTCAACCAACTTATATGAAATTAAACATTAAATATCATTAGGAAGCTAAGAAGCTAAGAGAGTCCAATAATATGCAGATCAAGGTTACAATGATAACACTGCAAGTCCCCCCCGGAAAGAAAAATAATGTCCAATTCGCCATCCTTAGCCTCATGTGAATGACAAAACCGAGCCATCTTGAACAAAAAAAGGTATTTTTACATCCACAAGGGTCCGATTGAAGTCCGCCATACAAAATACTTAGTCAACGACAAGTCAGAGGTCCAGAATGGCAGCATCCATCGTGGTAAAATTGAATTTTCCATACTGTATTCTTCTGCTACCACTTCCCATCGTTGTCAGGTCCGCTAATATGCTGACAAAAGCCTACTAATTTCACTGCTCATGCTTGGAAATGTTAGCTTTTGATTAACACCTTACTGGATCCAATAGAAGACTGTTCGCCCCTTTTGCTGTGGCACATCTTCAACCAAAAGCTGATGGGTGAAAAGTCAGTTCGTCATTCTTCCTTGTGTAATTCGAACCAGTCGTGGCACATAATTCTGATGATTGACTAATCGAATAGCCAATGGGATGCTGTAAACACAGATATCTCACATGACTGGGTGGGCTTTATCACTAGACTTGTAAATGGGGAGCTTAAAAGGGCTTATCCTAGGATTAAACGACTGATGTTGCAACAGGACCTGGAAAAACTCATCCATGCGTTTATCTTTAGTCGGATTGATTACTGCAACAGCATCTTCACAGGTCTGCCTAAAAAGTCAATCAGACAGTTGCAGCTGATCCAGAACGCTGCCGCTCGTGTTCCTCACTAGAACCAGGAAAGTAGAGCTCATCACCCCAGTTCTAAAGTCCTTACACTGGCTCCCTGTAGCTCAGAGAATAGACTTCTAAATACTTTTACTAGTTTATAAATCATTGAATGGCTTAGCACCAAAATATGTTGAAGACCTGTTGTCATGGTACCAACCACCAAGACCACTCAGGTCCTCCAACTCTAGCCTACTAAACATCCCTAGACTCAGAACTAAACATGGAGAAGCAGCTTTCAGTTTCTATGCTCCCCTTATCTGGAACAGACTTCCTGACGAGTGTAGAGCTGCTGAAACTCTGAACTGCTTTAAATCGAGACTAAAAACCATCTGTTTAGAATTGCCTTCGATTAAATGATTGATGTCATATGTATGAAATGTGTTCATGCTCTCTTGCTATATTGATCTTTCTCTTGCTTTATTGTGTATCATGTGTAATGTGTGTTTCTTTTACTTTTAATTTCCAATGTTATAATCCATGTCTGTTGTTTTGTTTTTTAAATCACCAAATCATGTAAAGCACCTTGAATTACCCTGCTGTTGAAAGTTTGCTATACAAATAAAATTGCCTTGCCTTGCCTTATCCAAACACAGCTGTCATAGTTTATGCAGTTAGGCACCAGTAAAGAGATGCTTTTGGCAACGTCTCCAAACACACTTCCAATTCAAAATAGGACATAAAGGAAGCCATTAATTTAGGGGAACAGTGCATTCTGCATTCACCCTGGAGAGGGCGCATCTTCTGGCACACTTTTCGCACCTCTTGACCTTGGAAAAATATGTGCAAACTACTAAATTACTAATAAATTTGTTGTAGATAAAGATAATAGTTCAGGCTTTAAACACACTGTGTTTCAGGTCCCCACTCTATTCTAAAGCCACTTTTAGAGCATGTGTTTTTAGAAAATAAATAGGCGGATATAAAACTTCATGATTTCCGGTGTATTCAAAATCACATTACTTTGTAATAATAGCACTTTTAAAGGAAACTTCAGATTGTTTTCTTTCCAGAGAGACCCCAGCCATGTCTCTACTCCAAATATTTCAAGAACAGCTTTAATTTTAATTTGGGTATGCGTTTTTAAAACCTTTAGGGCGAAAATTGCAGGATTGTTAAAGCAAACATTGTTATTTTAAATATAAGCTGATGCATTTTAAGTCATTAGATTGTAAAAGCAAATCATGCATTTGCCTGCATGGATGTCAGACTTCTACAAATACACCTAATAAGTGTGTTATTAGTCTTGCAACAGGGTTAAAAACAACTGCTAAGCAGATCTAACAGCTACCATCGACTATCATAGAAAGACATAAACCGCTTAGTGAGTAATGCTCAGAGATGTGTGGGGTTCATGTTAAGCCAGCTTCTGTGGACCTGCAGATGTGATTTTCAGAACAAGGTGACAGCTGGATCTAAGTATAGAGGAAGTTGGAGAGGAAAGTGACAGTGAGTGGCAGAGGAGCAGATTGGATGAGAGGCTGATACTGCTGTCAAGAAAGAAATGGGGAGAAAGAGAAAGCGTTGAAAGAATGGTAGGTTATAGTAATGAAAATAGAGAAAGGAAAACAGAAAGGAGGAAAAAAGGAAAAGATTTCTCAATTTGATACAGTTTTAAACAAAAGAAGTCTGCAACTTTTACAATCAAAAGCGACACTTCTGCCCCCAGTCCAGCTTATTAAACCTTGTTTAGAGCTGCAGATGTTACATAACCTTTTGAAAAAGTCTACTTACCATTTTTGCTGAATATCTACTATAGGAAATGGGAAGAACTGCCATTTTATTTGTAGTTTTAGTTCAATGCTCTCACTGATGGAAGGAGGCTTTTGCCCAAAATCTTACAATGCATGGCCCCATTCATCCTTTCCTTAATACGGATCAGTCGTCCTGTCCCCTTTGCAGACTAGCAGCCCCACAGCATAATGTTTCTACCCCCTTGCTTCACACTGGGTATGGTGTTCTTGGGATGCAACTCAGCATTCTTCCCCCTCCAAACATGGCGAGTGGCATTTATACCAAAGAGTTCTATTTTGGTCTTATCTGATCACATGACATTCTCCCAATCCTCCTCTGGATCATCCAGATGGTCTCTGGCAAACTGTAGACTTCTGCCTGGACTTGTGCTGGCTTAAGCAGGGGGACCTTTCTAGTGCTGCAGGATTTGAATCCATGAGGACGTAGTGTGTTACGAATAGTAACCTTTGTTACTGCGGTCCCAGCTCTATTCAGGTCATTGACCAGTAGTTCTGGGCTGTTTCCTCACCTTTCTAGATCACGTGTACCCCACAAGGTGAGAACTTACATGGAGCCCCAGGTCGAGGCAGATTGTCAGTGATCTTGTATTTCTTCCATTTTGTAATAATTGTTCTAACAGTTAATCCTTTCTCTCTAAGCCGCTTGCCTATTGTAGATGTAGGTCTCAAGTATTCATAGATTTTTGCTTTCCGCTGGTACCTGTGGTCTCTAACACAATATAAATGGGGGATCCTCCGTGTTTTATTGGGTGACAGCCCTATGTTTAATCTAAACTCTTTAGAGCGGTCCCGAGAGAAAAAGGATATCAGACGATTTTTTTTGTGTGACAGAAAGAAGACAATTCTTTAGTTGCAGTGGCTGCAAGCAGGCAGAAAAACTGTGGTCCAACATATAAAACAAGTAAACAAATAATACGTTTAAATCCTGTAGCTATGTCTTTGAGTCTATGTAAAGATTTGCCAGATCATTGCGGACAGCAATGTTTGCAAAACCTCTAACCTTGCAAATATATTGCCATTACAGAAGATCTTAAAAATCAGGTGTTGCGTCCATCTGCGTCTCCCCATTGATCTCACCACAGCTCCTCATCGCCCTGGAGCCAAAGAATGTACATGCTCATTGCAAACTTTCTCCCGGCCCTTAGCTCGTGGCTTGCTTTTAGCAGCACCAGAACTTACTGTCCAAAGCTCTGCTCTCTTGTATTTTAATATGTGTGCGGCAGAAGTCCCTTGTTCTGCCATGCAGATTCAGCTTTGCTCACACATCTCAGCTGTTTGCACAGCGGTGAAACACTTGAGACAGATCAGCTTCATGAATTTCAGCTATATTGAGATTTTTCAGCAGCAGAACAAACAAAACAAACGTGAAAACGTCAGAAAGAAGCAAAGACTTTTCTAAGAGTTTGAATTATGTGGGTCAGACCTGCTGTGTTTAACTCTAAAGTGAGTTTAGTTCAGTGTCATATTAAAATTATTATAGGTAATCATGCTTGAATTATAATGTTTATATAAGCCTAAAAATACTTCATTAAGACTGCTGAGCAGGGGTGTATCCTGGATTATTTTTTTTAAGAGGGCTTTCTTCCTGTTAAAGGGGAGTTTTTCCTCTCCACCGTCGCTACATGCTTGCTCAGTATGAGGGATTGCTGAAGGATTGCTGTGGTTGGAAAGTCTGCATCAACGGGGCCCAACCTCACGCCAATGACTGACGCAATCTGCTGGGATTCCTTAAATAGGAAACTTTTTAACTGATTGGAAAGTTTGTATAAATGTATTGAAATGTCTTCTTGTTAAGGGCCTTGAGATGACAACAGGGGGGTTAAAGACTGGCATAAATAAAAATACATAAAACCCATATCTAATTCTAATTAATTAAAACTGTTTCTCTGTCTTAACATTCTTCAAAATATGATCTACACAATAAGTGATAATGTAGGCATCTTCATAAATGCAGAACAAAAGGAACTGCTTCAAAAAGCAGGGCTGGATTAAAATCACTGACTTAATGACTCGTTTTACATTTTGACTGATTGGGAAGAAAAAAATCTGAGTATACTACTAGAATAAACTAGAATACACCACTGATTAAATCAACAGTTTTACTTTTGTTGTGAGTGCAAAGACCGATGTCTTAACTGGGGCTGAGCTGCCTTGGCGGAGGTCTGCGCTCTCTCCTTCTCCTCTCCTAGTGCTTTTCTAGTTAAACCTATAAACTTGAGCCAATTTCCGCCAATGAATGACACTTGAAGAATGTCTGGAAGACATAAAAACATGGATGACCCTAAACTTTTTGCTTTTAAATTCTGACAAGACAGAAGCTGCTGTCTTTGGACCAGAAGTTCTAAAACTTATTCAATCACTTCATCTGGATGGCATTAAATTGGCCCCCAGTAATAACGTAAAGAATCTCGGCGTTATTTTTGACCGAGACTTGACATTTAAATCCCATATTAAACAGGTTTCTAGGATTTCTTTCTGCATCAACGGGGCCCAACCTCACGCTAATGACTGACGCAATCTGCTGGGATTCCTTAAATAGGAAACTTTTTAACTGATTGGAATGTTTGTATAATTGTATTGAAATGACTTCTTGTTAAGTGCCTTGAGATGACATCTGTTGTGAATTGGCGCTATATAAATAA
Organism: Valencia hispanica; assembly: GCA_963556495.2. Classification (NCBI taxonomy): domain Eukaryota; kingdom Metazoa; phylum Chordata; class Actinopteri; order Cyprinodontiformes; family Valenciidae; genus Valencia; species Valencia hispanica. Next base: position 6,197,269 of record OY747706.1, read on the forward strand.
ACTGAATTGAATTGAATGCTAATCATGTTGCAAAGTCCAGTTCCCTTTTATAATTATCTTTTGATAACATATGAACTATGATAAAGGAAATCTGATATTATGCTGTTTACAGATGACCTGGTCAGGACAATGAATGAGGAGAAGAGAGCAGCAAAACACAGAGGTCCACCTTGCAACCTGACACAGAACTAACTATTGTGCATGTCGGGAAAAGAAAAATGAAAAAGAAATTGCAAATAATTGTTACCTACTGACTAATTTTTATCATCCTGTCTTACTTAATATCAATACTGATTTTAGAGATCTTGTTACATTACGTTTAAGTTTGAAAATGAATACATTTTGAAGTACATATTGCTGAATTTGGCTTTAAATTAGGTGCCACAATGCACAAGAAAGCTCTAATAAAAAGCCGTTTTACTGAGTAGTTTCACCCAGATTCATCTACCAGGGTGTGGGCTCAGCCCCCTATGTTCCCAGGCCCAGGAAACGCCCCTGGAGTCCGCTAAGTTGCTAAATACCTTTTCAGACTTTTCTAGTTTGGTCTCATTTTTACTGAATCGATCAATTTTTTTATACTTATGTTAGATTTTTAAGTTTAAGAACTTGACAAAGGGTAGATAATTTCTACTATAAGATGGATAGATGGATGGATGGATTCATGGATGGATGGATTCGTGGATGGATGGATGGATTCATGGATGGATGGATGGATTTATGGATGGATGGATTCATGGATGGATGGATGGATTCATGAATGGATGGATGGATTTATGGATGGATGGATGGATTCGTGGATGGATGGATGGATTCATGGATGGATGGATGGATTCGTGGATGGATGGATGGATTCATGGATGGATGGATGGATTTATGGATGGATGCATTCATGGATGGATGGATGGATTCATGAATGGATGGATGGATTCGTGGATGGATGGATGGATTCATGGATGGATGGATGGATTCGTGGATGGATGGATGGATTCATGGATGGATGGATGGATTTATGGATGGATGCATTCATGGATGGATGGATGGATTCATGGATGGATGGATGGATTTATGGATGGATGGATTCATGGATGGATGGATGGATTCATGAATGGATGCATTCATGGATGGATGGATGGATTCATGGATGGATGGATGGATTCATGGATGGATGGATGGATTCATGGATGGATGGATGGATTTATGGATGGATGGATTCATGGATGGATGGATGGATTCATGGATGGATGGATTCATGGATGGATGGATGGATTCATGGATGGATGGATGGATTTATGGGTGGATGGATGGATTCATGGATGGATGGATTTATGGATGGATGGATTCATGGATGGATGGATGGATTTATGGATGGATGGATTAATGGATGGATGGATGGATGGATGGATGGATGGATGGATGGATGGATTCATGAATGGATGCATTCATGGATGGATTCATGGATGGATGGATGGATGGATGGATTTATGGGTGGATGGATGGATTTATGGATGGATGGATTCATGGATGGATGGATGGATTCATGGATGGATGGATGGATTCATGGATGGATGGATTCATGGATGGATGGGTGGATTCATGGATGGATGGATGCATTCATGGATGGATGGATTCATGGATGGATGGATGGATTCATGGATGGATGGATGGATTCATGGATGGATGGATGCATTCATGGATGGATGGATTCATGGATGGATGGATGGATTCATGGATGGATGGGTTCATGGATGGATGGATGGATTCATGGATGGATGGATGCATTCATGGATGGATGGATTCATGGATGGATGGATGGATTCATGGATGGATGGGTTCATGGATGGATGGGTGGATTCATGGATGGATGGATGCATTCATGGATGGATGGATTCATGGATGGATGGATTCATGGATGGATGGATGGATTCATGGATGGATGGATGCATTCATGGATGGATGGATTCATGGATGGATGGATGGATTCATGGATGGATGGGTTCATGGATGGACTTTCCAGTGTTCATCTGTAAATATATCTCCCTGTTGCATCACAACTTATACTTGCTAAAACCTTTAGTTAAAATGGGGTGAGTTGTATCTTTTTATTTTAAAAAAAGCAAACTCAGCAATAATTGGAGCTCATTTTCTTGTATTAGCGTGCAAATTTGTTTGTTCCATTTTGTTTGCATCACATTGCGAAAAGAAATACCAAATTTCCAACTTAAAGACTCAAAACCACAGAACAAAAACCACCTTTAGAAACATGCAGGACAAATTCGGAGATCATCTTTTTAGATGCGATAGTTCACCAACCACAGTGTCTCTTTCTGACAAAGTGTGAGTGGTTTGCTCAGCTGCAGAATAACCGGCCAAAGATGAAGCGCCTGGAAGTGACACAGTACTGCATAGCCGGAGATCTTTAATAGGAAACTATCAGGTCAGCATGAGATGGAGCAGACGGCGGTTAGAGAGAGAGGGAGGGATGGCTACTGCTGGACTTTTTTTCACAGTCACATGAAGGTGCTGCTCTCCGTGTGTGTTATGCTGTGTGTGTTTAAGGAGTGGATTTATTCCAGGCAGTTGTGCTGAGCCAATACACTTTGTATGCAAACCATTTGTCACTGTCGCTCAGTGAGGCGGGGGTGCCACCATCATGACGGCTGAAGGTGAACGGCTTGTTCATCATTCTGGGATGTGACGGCATACGTCTGGTTCGGTGGGAGCAGGTTTGATCTCGGTTTGTAGGGAAATGATGCATCATTTGAGTAAAAGTGAAAAATATCCAATAATACAGAAAATTTGTTAAGCATAATTTTAAAGACTGAAAAGATTTAATGGACCTTATAGAGCAGAAAACAGCATAAAATGCTTTTTTAATTTTTTTTATTTGAATCCGTGACATCATTGCATCTGTGGTGGACATTAAAGTTTTACATGCTATTCCTTTGCTTATAACTATTAGAGAACCACTTTCCAAACAGAGAACATATTCAGAAAGCTTTGCAAACAAATGTGAGTCCTCAAAGTTCTAGAGTATCACACAACCTGCATTCTAATCATTTCTAATCATAAATCCCAACAATACAGTACATTTTATCCATGAATGTAGATTCAGACGTGCCGTTTCTATTCTTTTGACCGCGGTAAGAATCTTCTTTTACTTTTTTGTTTGACTGCTCCCTTCAGTGGTCACAACTGACTCTGTTTAACTTAACTTGGCTGTTGGTTTGCAGTTACTAACGGTTAGCTTCTACTAGCAGAGACGTACTCCGCTTTCTCCTGGCCTCGAAATGAATATAGCCTTCCTGTGGGCGGTCACAAGCCATGGCTTGTATGGTCTCGCCTTCTTGCAAAAAGGCAAGACTAATTTTCCTTGTGATGCAGAAGAGACTGGCCTTTTCTGACTCGCTTGTTTTTGCCCTCTATTTCCCTTCTGTGGCTAATGCAGACAATAGGGGTTGGAGAAAACGTTCACATGCAGCATGCAAATGCAACTCAGAGTGACCAATTGTATTTCAAACAGAACAAGCACTACACGGTTTCTCAGTGAACGAGACCTTTAAGCTCAGATCGCACGGTGCGGTTTTCGGCCATCGCGAAGGACTGCTTCATGTCACACTGTGCGGCCCAAGATTTCAGTGAGGCAAACTGCAGGACGTCTCTCTCTAGCAGGACATGGCAACGTCACAAGCATACGTCGCTGAAAGTCGACAGATACCCAAGATGGCTATGAGAAAGTATCATATACACTCTTTACTGCCAAAGCTCCATAAATTAGTCTTTTTTACATGTTCTTGCATGTAGCTTTCGTTAGTGCTAATGTTGATAATGCTACTGTCGCGTTATACTCTCGTCACTAGTTTTTCATGTCACTCCCTGGGTGTATTTTCATTGGTCAACCGCAGACCAGAGTGGTTGTTTTTCAGACGCTGCTTGAAGACAGTCGGCGACTGGATTTTTGTCGCACCATTTTTTGTCATGACTATTCATGGCAAAATATCTGTCTACGAACGCCGAAAAACACACGTGAACCGGACTTTACACCAATCCCTTCTATGTCCTTTCTACTTCCAATGAGCATCTGTGGGCTTCCTGTTTTCCTAACTGAATTACAATGCTGAAAAATCGTTATGCTGGAAATGCTTACCAGTCTGTCTCCACAAAACTCTAGCCAGTAGTTTGCTGCAAATGAAAAGGTACTACCTACCTACCAGGCCTGCTTTTCTGGAGTAAATTCAGTAGAAACCGAAAAGCGTAAAAAAGCGCCTGAAGTGTGGGGTGCTGAGATGATCTCCAGAAATTAAGTTGAAATCTAAAAATGACGGCCTACACCAGGATTTTTGCTGTAATACTTAAACCATAAAAACAGCTGTTGTCGAAGCTCTTTTGGTATTGATCAGGATTTGATTAGTTGCCCTAATATCGAGTAGCTGTGGTCCAAGCTACTTGCCACTGTTATTTTGTACATCAGAAGCTGAAAAGCAATGTAACCACTTCCCTAAATGATAAAAAACAATGGCTGTAAGAAAACGTAATTAAGATGCTTTTGGAGCTGCTCCAAGCAGTCGGAAAAAAATGCCCAGCAGCGAAAGAAACAGTTTACAGTGGGGTAATAACGCCCAACAGAAATCAGGATCAATAAGTGTCATGGAGACTCAAGCAGAGCAAACCTCCACTGCAACACTAATATGCATCCTGTCAATGCATCCTTCTTTTTCTGCACGCTTTGTGTGCATGATTCTAATTACATGCAAGGAGTTTCTTCTGTTCTCTTGTGAGAGTGAGGCTGAACAGCAAAATTGATTTTCTTTTTTCCCCCTGCACTTTCTATCTTCCCCACCCCGAGTTGATTTAAACGCTCCGTAGCAGCACATACTGTACATTCCCCACATCCGCTGCCTCCATCGTCGGGGATGGGTGTGGCTGCAGGAAGCTCAGCGAGGGTGGCAACAGAAGCTCTGCTCGAGTACAGGATGGCACACATGCTGATAGGCGTGGATGTGTGTGTATGAGCTCCACTGGGGCAGTCTGCAGGAGGGTTGAACAACAATGAAATATTTAATCGCTTATATTATTCAGTAACTGCCTGAGAGAACGAGGGCATGGGGGAGACTGTGGGAGATGATGGATGAAGGAGGTCGTGCGCCCACCTCTGAATGCTCGGCAGCTTCTCTAAGATCTCCATCTTTGATACGAGTCGGGCAGATTCTAAAGATGGTGTGGAAAATAGTTTTCCTAAATTCATTGAAGGAAACAAAGCGAGGGATAGATAGAAGGGAGGAAGAGGAGGGTGCACCAGAATGAATGGGAAGGGCAAGAGAGACTGGGAGGAAGGAGGAGGAAAATCAGACTACATCGCCATCCCGGTAAAGAAGGACAGTTACCATGGCAACTGCAGCTGAGATTCACTTGATGCGGAGGAGGGAGGGAGAGACGAAGCAAATGGGCGGAGCGTCTCGCTCCGCTGGCAGACAGCAGAGGAGGTGAGGGATGGATAAAGTGGGGAGAGGGATGGATAGAAAAAAGTGCAGGAGGTAAACGAAACGGAGCATGTTGGATTTTTCTGCAGGACGCTTGATCTCAGCGACGTGACGCCACCCTCTGCTGATGGTACTCAGAACAGGGAGGTATAAAAAAGAAGATCCTAAGAGTCCAAAAAGACATTACAAAGGATGTTTGAGTCACAGAATGAACAGCCCCAAAGTCTTCTTTTATGTTCAGAGACTTCTGATTGGCTAATGAGTCCTCTGATGTGATTAAAAACCCAGTAAAATACATTTATATGTGGATTTGTACTGGGTGTGAATGTCCTGGTTTTCTTCTTAAAATGTACCAGCTACATAGTAAAACACACCAGGCAAAGAAAAAATCTGACATGTAAGAAACTTTTCTATATATTTCCTTTTATTTTAAGCCTAACGAGAAAATTGGGAAATGTACTATTTCCCATAGATTTCCTTTGTATTTGGTAGAATTGTCTGTTAAGCTCTGGTCAAACATTTCAGAGATCCTCCCACAAGTGTCCCAGGATATTTTCCTGGAAGTTTGTTTCATTCCTCCTGACTCTTCCTGTTCTCGGGTTTGCGAGCACTGCACATTTTCTATCCAAATGTAGTGATAGAATATCGTGCAAAAGTTCATTTATTTCAGTAATTCAACTTAAAAGGTTAAACTAATATATGATATACACTCAATACATGCAAAGTGATATATTTCAAGCCTTCATTTGTTATAATTTTGATGATTATGGCATATAGCTTCTGAAAACCCCAAATTCAAAATCTCAGAAAATTAGAATATCACATGAAATCAATAAAACAAGGATTTTAAATAGAGAACTATCGGACCTCTGAAAAGTATAATCCTGCATGTGTAATCAGAACTTGGTTTTGGCCCCTTTTGCATCAATGAATGCCTCAATGCGGCGTGGCATGGATGCTATCAGCCTGTGGCACTGCTGAGGTGTTATATAAGACCAGGATGCTTCAATAGCTCTTGTGCATTGTTCCGTCTCATGTCTCTCATCTTTCTCTTGGCAATTCTCCATGGACGCTCTATGAGGTTCAGGTCAGGCCAGTTTGCTGGCCAATCGAGCCCAGTAATCCCACACAGTATTGCCTTCTTCATTGCTGTGTGACTTTACAGCCCAGTGACTTGTTTCAGCCAGCATCTTCACAAGGCCTTTTGCTTTTGTTCTTGGGTTTATTTGCACATTTTGCACTAAAACACGTTTGTCCCTGGGACGAGGAACCCGTCTACTTCCTGAACGGAATGATGTCTGGAACCGTACAATGCTGTTCATAAGTGGATATAACTGTTTAAACAGAGGATGAACCCGACTTCCTGATAGCTTGGCTGATTTAGTTTAATTTTTTTTGTCAGCAAGGGAACTTTTTATCAGGCTTTAACTGTATCTGTTAGCCTAATGATTAAAAGTATGCTGATGATGGCCTTAAGCTGAAGCTTTATCTTTTCGTTTTGCCTGCATTAAACACGATTGCTGAACCACAGTGTGTGCTGGTTCATGGTGTATTCATTTAACTGAAACCTGATGTGTGGAGAACCTAAATAAAATCCACCTGTGAAAGACAGGAACTGATACAAAAGCCAAGAAGCATAAAATGTTTAAACAGAAAGCAACAGAAGAAACAGAGTTTAGAAAACCTAAGTCACTCAAAACAATGGAGTGCCGAACATATGATTGGGTCAGGTTTCTGTCAGTTGAACTGTCCCTGGGGATGAGGGGAATCGACTCCTGACCGCAGCCAGAACAGGTTTAAAGCGGTCATGTAGTGCACAAGTTCATCATATAGATTAGACGAGGTCATGAGAGGAAGTGATAAGGCGTGCATGTGAGGAATAATAAATGAGCCAAAGCTTCTCTATTTAAATGTTTTGCTTCAATTCATGTTGTGTAGAAATGAGCCTTGGTAACAGGGTCCCGAACCCCTGCGAATACCGGGGGTCCAGTGTAGCAGTTTGTCATTGGGGACCATTTTCCTGATGTCAAAGATCTTTTCTTTTTCATGCTGGAGGTTTGCTCTGAGAGTTTCTAGTCTTTCGCCTTCCTTCGCTCTGGATCATACGCTTGCCTGCTACATCTTTCACATTCAGACTTGGTGAAAAGTCTGTATTGAGACTTTCGCATTTAGGGTTTCTACTGTAATTGTAGGTTTTACCACCATTGTTCCCAGAAAATGTGTTTTGTTTTAACAGAGGTTTAATAGAAATAAAATGTTAAAATCTTTCACTTTGAAAATAATTTAACAAAGAACTCTCTCGCTACAAACATCAACTTCTATCTATGTAAACTTCTATGTAAAAATAGCTTGTTTTTCTGGATTTGAGTGTCCGTGTGATCAAGAAATTAGATCTTGTGCCTTTAATTAACGATTGAATGTGTGAATAAAATAAAAGTTTTGAAAGATATTCCCAGAATTTCAGCACATTACTTAATTGGAAAATAAACAGCCATGTCGTTTTAATCCGTTCAGACGCAAGAAAACAGTATCGTGGGCTGGATATTCAGTGTGTCCATGGCCAACTGCCCAGTTCTTTAAGCTAAAGATGGAGACACACACAGGAAGCTCCCTCATTCATACCCGGCGGAGCGCACAACTTTCTATCCATTTCAGGCATTGTGCGACTCTGCTCAAACAGGGCAGTCACAGAAAAAACATAGACCTCTGTTTGCTCCAGCTTGCTGAAATCTACTCAGTCTGAGTGAGGTCAGTGTTCAGCGGAGGATGACTCTCCGAGAAGGAACCTCAGGTTACGTTTTTAGGAGGGACTTGTTGTTGGCACATCATGGCATCACTCTGGTCAAAGGGCAGAACCCCGAACTCTGGTTGAGCAGCGGCTCAGGGACATTTTCACCACTGCAGTCCCTCTGGGAAAGAAATGACTTCACTGAAAGAGGCAGTTTTTTTTTCCCCTTTGTTTATTATTAGCTGGACTTTAACGTCTTGATTGAAACTGGATCTTACTGTATAGATCAGGGGGTGCCCAAACATTTCCCCTCAGAGGGCCAAAATGAAAAGCTATCAGAGAGCCACTGGCCAAATGTAATATTTGACTCAAAATACGAATACCAATAGTAAACTATAGTAAAGTACTTTTATTTATTATACAGTTATTTAACATTTCTTTCTGTGTAAATAACATTAGTCAAAATGACTAATAATAACTACTATACGCATTTAGAACACATATCTAAACATCAGTATTTTGTTGATTTTAGCATTGATGTAAGTGAAAAAATATTCTTCCTCCCAGCATTTGACAACAAAATGTATTTTGTCTGTGTGCCATTGACAATGCCACTCCTGCTCCATGTTGATAATAACAGCTTAAAGCTACATTGTGTATTTTTTTGAGTTAATTCCTAGCAAAAACCCTTTGTTCTTTCAAAAATATGTGCTCATTCATGTGTAATTACTTCCACCTACTAATGAAAGCATTCTCGTAAGTGTAGAATCTGCTATTCAAATCAAACAGCTGTCAGAATACATACGCGACTCACACGTATGTATTCTGACAGCTGTTCCATTTGGCCCGCCATTGTTCAAACTCTCAGCTAAATACTGTATGCATCATGATTATTCTTCCAAGGCTGATGCTGTTTGAGGTAAAGGGGCCCAATGAGTATGTAATGGGCTGCATATAGTCCTCACTCAAGGCGCTTACATTATATTTGAAATATCCCAAATTAGGTTTAAATTTGAAATGCAATGAACTACAAGGGACCTGTAGAGTAGATTTGTGCCTGTATTTAGATTTGCACACTTTACAAGTAGTCATATTTTATCAATCAAACTGTCCCATAAGCCTTTGCTGCAGCACCAGACTGGAACAAACTGCCTCCAAGTTCAGGGGTCACCAAGCTGACTGCTAGCTTAAAGCTACATTGTGTAAGAACGTCTCCTATCTAGCAGTGAAATTCTATATGACCAACCACCTGAATATTACGTTACCACCTCCCACCCCCCCATTCCGAGCGCGTTTTAACTCCTACGGTGGCCATTTCATGCCAAGGTTAACATGGCTTCCAGTACTACGACTTCGTCCGGTGCTCCTTCCAGTGATGAGGTTACTTTAGAAAACTACATTGCATTTAGTTATATAGTCAGACGTCTGCCACGTCTGGCATTCCTCGCAGTGCAACGGAGTGTAGCCAAAGCGCAAAAGGCGGAGCTAGAATTTCCAGGAATGTCCCTCGTTGGTGAATATATTTCAAAGATGGAGGCTCAACATGGATTCAGCCATTCGCGCGACTCGTGCGTATGTATTCTGAATAGCAGATTCTACACTTACGAGAATACTTTCATTAGTAGGTGGAAGTAATTACACATCTATGAGCACATATTTTTGAAAGAACAAATGGGGTTTTTGCTAAGAATTAACTCAGAAAATACACAATGTAGCTTTAAGCATCCAATTATTTAGATGTAGCATTTTAGGTTTAAATAATAGAAATAAACATGAGTAAATGGATGAGCAGCATCTGGTGTCAGATTTAATAAATGGTTTGACACATCAATAGAAGACAGTTGGGCTCATCTCTCCTGCCATGATGGTTAAAGTAGTGGAGCTGACAGAGGAGATGGGAAGGACAAGCAGTGAATGGACAGATTTGATTGAAAGGAGTGGGGAAAAGTCATTGTGAATGTGGATGGTGTTCAAAAATAGACACATAGAGGGGAAGCTGAACGCGGGGTGGTGAAACAGGCGAGAAGAGACATGAACTGACAGAAGTTGTGAAAACAATAAGGGGGAGGGGGTAATATGATGCAGAGGCAGGAACATTAGAGAACAAAACAAACATGTCCGTGAGCTCAGATGGAAAGAGAGATGAAGGACAGACCAATGCTACAGAGAGACGAGTGCAGACGGAGGTCAGGAGAGAGGGACGAATAGATGAGACCGTGGAGACTACTAATGAGGGAGGAGAGGCCTGCTGACTGGAGGGGGCAGATAGGTCAAATGTTTGCACATGGAGATGAAGAGTGATGTACAGGAACTGAAGGGGGAATGAAGAGTGTCAGTTCTAGTCTTATAAACCAGTCACTTGGTTAAATTGAGACTCAGCTCTACAACCTTCAGATTGGCCAAACTTGACACCTTCACAGCTGAAACCATCAGTTCCGCAGGATAACCGATTGGTGTCAGCCGTTGCTTCTTAGCCCTATTTTAGCACACACATATTTCATAATTCTTTTCTATTTTATTCCTAACCGTCCTACAGTACTGTCTTTTCTCTCAGAATAGTCAGTCCCTCTACAATGACCCACAACTTAGGAGAGTCAGTCCTTCATTCCATCCTTGCTTCCTTCCTTCCTTACTAACGTCCTTGTTGATGCTTTCCTTTCTGCCAACTTTCTTTAAGTTAAAACTGTTAAAGCATGGATCCATCATTTACATCCTGGTACACCAGGTAACAAGACATATTGTTACATATTCATGGACTAAATGTGATTCATTTCCTTCAAAAACATACAAGAAATGTGCCATAGCTGAGTGGTTTTTAACCTTGAGATTGAAATATCTAAGATTAAAGGTACAGTTAGTAAATAAACTTGACTCTTTAGCGCCCCACCCTTCAGAGTAGGTATGGCAGCTACTGTAGCCCACAGGCATGAAAAAGGCGAAATGTCATCAACAACTTCCAGCTTTCAGTCCAGCCATCAGGTCCGTTCTTTTAATCGGTAGGTAGTAGGAATAAGAGGAATACTTCGAATAGACGTTGGTGAGAAATATTAGCGATAAGGACAAGTTTGTGAACGGGATACACAGAATTTGAAAGTAAACAAGTAAAAATATCACACACTGCCCCTTTAATAAATGATGTAAGAATATTTGCTGATTCTGTGGAATTCCGGGCTCTAGGTTTGCCAGGAGGTGATGTCAGCGATTTATGTTTTAATTCCTCCCTCGTTGCTTGCAATCATTGCCGACTGAGTCAGGAGCTGTTATACCGTAAAGAAGCAGAGACCCAGGTTTTAAAAGCAAGCCAAGTTATTCTTATTGTTCTGTAACATGTGGTCCAGAATATAACCCCAGTGAGAATCTTCCCGATGTTGTGTAAAGGACGTCACTCAGCAGCATGCTGGGAGTAGATGAATGATGCAACGCTGCATATTGTAAGTGCTTCACTGTGATGCATTGGCGCTGTAATCGAAGCTGAAGGTGCTTCAGCTCAATGCTATTTTTGGCCTGGTAGAGTTCTATAATCTGTGAAAACACCCAGGCTTTTAGATTCATTGACACACAACGTTTTTTGTTTTTGTTTTTCTGCAGCAACTTTAGCAACACATGAACTGGCTTGATGACTTATGCCAACTGGGTATTGAGTTTCAGTAAAGAAGCACTTGGAGAGTGACTAGGGTGCAAAACGTTGGTAATGATCTAGTGGCAGCAAATGAAGTGATGCAACAGAGAGAGCAAGTGTGCAAAAGAAGAAAGAAACATGCAGAGTAAGGTGTTTTTAGAGTTTTTAGGGTCTGAGCCGAGGCCGAGCTGGGCGCAATGAGCAGCTCTGATCCCCGACTTCATCAGAGTGGCCGTGTTTAAATCCACTCTGCGCTCGAGTTGATAATTTCTGTCAGATTGCTGGTAAATTTTGCAGAATGTCAAACTTTAAATAGACCGCTACTTCAGGAGGTGTAATTTCAGCCCAAGTGCTGCACAATCTAATTATAATGTGTGGCTATAATTACATTTTGATGAACATCAGCTGTAAATCTGACATACTATACCGCTCCACTGGTTTCAGGCTGAATTCTCTGATGTAAAGCTTAATCATGTATTATTCGAGTGACAGCAGTCATTGGGTGTAATGTGGATTTTAATGCATCGCTTAATTGATATTTATCTCCCGTTGCTGTGTTATGTCTTTATTTTGCTGCTGAGGCCTCGGGGTTTCCTATATCACAATTATACTCACACACTATATCCTGCTGTACATGCTGTTTGTTTTTCACTCTGGTGTGTAAATCTAAAGCTTTCCTGACTCGGATCACTGAAGCCGTGGATATCTGATACCCTTTACTGCTGAGAAGTGTACATTTATGTGGGGAATAACAGATTTATCCAGGAATATTTGTTTTCCAGGAAGCAGAGGGAGGACTGAACGATTCCAGAACCATTACAATACAGGCATTTATTACTTGTTACTACATGGTGGTATTTTGAAGCAACTATCACAGTTGCTGTTATGAAATAACAAATATGAGTGTCTATTAGGGGTGTAACGGTACATGTATTTGTATTTTTCAGTACGGCCCTGTCGGTTCGGTACGCACGTGTACAGAACGAATCCAGCTGTTTTCTACCTGAACACAATCAGAATGTTTATGGGGGGAACTCAGAGTGCAGTGCAACGTTCTGCAGCACAACTATAAAAAGTATCACAAAAACAGAAAGGACTCCCTGCTGTCACTAAACTCTGCTCTTCGGGAACATTCATGGTTTCTCATGCAGCTACAGTAGAAAAAGAAAGATGGACCGAACCAGAACTTTGTCAGCGAACGCATCTTTCAACAGCAAGAAGGTCCATAACACGCTCTGCTCTGAAGTGAATGACTGACCTGAAACAATGGGAAGCTGAACAGAAACATCACTGATACTAGAGAAAAACCAGCTGACGTCCAACATGGCTACCAGTAGCATCCAGTCAGACCAAAATCCCTATTCTGGATAAAACACAAGTCGGCGGAATCCCCGTTGATGAGAAGTGATTTCCCAACAACTGGTCATGCTGCATTCAAGTACCACTGAGAGAGTAGGCTGTCGAAATAGCAAAACAACTTCAAAGGGATTTAAGCATGTTTTATTCTCAAATATGGGCAAAGTATTTGTTAAACATTTCTAAACATTAACACTGATTGTTTTCAAGTGGTTATATTGTTTTCTACTTTGCTTGTACTGTCTATTTTTTTTTTATCCATTGAAATCTCCAGTCACTTCTACACCTTCACTTTGTGAAGTTACCAAACATAATAACATTGAAACAATTTCAGGAATTGAAAGGAAGGAATTCAGGAAAAAGGGTTTTTGTTTAATGCTGATCAAGGAAACAAAAATGATATTCACATTTTCATTTATTTTTCTTGCTTAGACTGGACCAAAAATCGTTACTTTAAAACCCCAAATACGTACCAAACCCTTACGTTTGTGTCTGTTACTCCCCTAGTGTCTATAGAGAAAGTGGTTGTGTTGTGGAAGGGGATTCATGTGCTAATAAGAGTTCAGACGTAAGGATTTCTGTCAGTTGGAATGATCATAGCAAGTGTTTTCTTTGGAAAATAATCTGTGATTTAAAATACCTGCAAAGAAGAAAATAGTGCACGAAATACCTGCAAGTGTGCTCAATAAGATTTATTAGAAACAATTCTTATTCTTTTGAATAATTTTTATGAGCACTAGTGCCTCGATCACGTAACTCCATCCTGACACTGGGCATCAAGTGCAGAGAGGGTCCAAACAAAAGGCTAAACGCAGAATGATTGCATGCACCCTAACGTATAAAGATCAAACTAATTTGCCTTTAAAGCAGTCATTTGTTATTGCAGTATTGTACATATTGATATTGCAATGAAGAATATGATTTTATGTAGTGTGCAGCTTTACCAGCCACCCTCACAGAAGAAGCTAATTTTAGCTGTTTGTAACCAGGATTTGTTCTATGCTGTCAGGTTCCATAGCTGATGAGTAATGGAAAGGATTGAATTGTAGATGGACCAGTACAATGAGACAAAGAATTGCCATATTTTGGGGAGTCTTGTGGTGTAGTGGTAGGGAGGCGCCCCATATGCAGAGGCTACGGTCCAGGACGCGGCTGTGGCAAGTTCGATTCCTGACTTCAGGACCTCTGCCGCACGTGTTTCTCTCTCTCTCTCCACGTTTCCTGTTGAGAATTTGTCAAGAAAGGCCACTAGAGCTAGAAAAAACTGGCAGATTCTGACTGAAAATTTAGATTTTTAGATTCAATAAGATGATTTCCAAAGAGCAACACGTACAAAAGATCACAAAATACTACTCTGTAGCAATAGAACAGCTCACAGCTTATGGGTTCCAGATATGAATGGGACTTGAGCATAATAATGGTTTCATGATTAAGTACAATAACTGGACTAAAGGTGAAAGCATCCAAGCTCCAAAGAAAAACTTTGAAAGACCCCCAGAAAACCTGGAGAAGTTTATAATCCGGACCCCTTCAGATGATTCAAAGAACGTCTTAGCTAGGAAAGCAGATAAATTCAAACATTGAAGCTACATTTATAGAACACTATATTTACAATAAATCTGATTACTACTTGCTATTGGACTCTAGTACTCAGGATATAAACACAAACTGGGTGTTTTTTACCTTTTAACACAATACTAAATGTGCATTTATCAATGAAATCATTCTCATGTTTTCCCTCTAAACCATGAATATGAAGACAAACATCTGTAGCTTGAGGTGTAGCAGATCAACACTCTGTTGGCGTGTGTTTGCGATCACATGAGCTGTTTATGAGGTTGTGACTCGGTGAGAGCTGCTGCAGAGCGGAGCGTTTTTGTCTAGAAGGAGCTGGGAGGTCATCAGCAGCCTCTGGCCCTGAAGGGAAGCTGGACCAGTTCACAGCTGCATGACAACCGCCTAAAAACAAACCCATTGGGCTGAATGAAATGCCGGAATGCTTTGTCTATTTCCAGCCTTCTGAATCTTTTAAACAGCCACTTCAGTATCAATGTCCAGTGTTTTTTTCTGTTGTTCTTTTTTTTAAGGTTTGCCCACTATGAAGTGTGATGAAAATAGATTTGAAGTGGCACCTCTCTAAGAGCAGCTCTGTTGGTTGTTTTTTGCTCTTTGATTACACGTGTTCTGTTCCTCCACTGTTTTCTTCTTCTATTTGAACTTTGCCCTTGTTCTGTGCTATATTTAACGCTTCATCAGTTAATATTAGTCTAGGTGAACAGGTAAACTTCCTTCCTGCTGTGTTGAAGTGTTTTCATCAGTGCCTCAGAATTAGTCTGCTGCATGCTAACCTCTTGTTTCCTTTTTTATGTTTGCTTGCAGGCTGACGCTAAGATGGTGTGCGACGTCGTCAGCCGCATGGAGGACACGGAGCCGTACTCCGCCGAGCTGCTGGGCGCCATGATGCGTCTGTGGGCCGACTCGGGCATCCAGGAATGCTTCAGCCGTGCCCGAGAGTACCAGCTTAACGACTCAGCGCAGTAGTACGTCCATGTTTTTAAATCTGTTCGCGTAGAGTTCTACAAATCAGGCTTAGGGAAGCCTGGTGTGAGGTTTGTTTGTGTTTCTACTTTACTTGAGAGGGCTTTTTGGGTGACGTTTTACTTCCACAGTTTGTCTTCTGCCTAAAATAGTCACTTTTGATGGGTAAAACCATCATCACACAAGATTTACGAGCCTATAAGAACTGCATAGAACCTTCAATCGAACACAGTAACATCACCACTACTGTTCAGGTGGTTGGAGTCAACTGTGTTTTTCACCCTACAGTTTTATTGCGTAACGTTCTGTAGAAACCAGGGCACATGTTAACCAAATATTTTTCGTGTTTGACTTTTTTTTCTTTTTTTTTATCCGAAGGCCATCTGTCATTTTGACAGATTACAATTCACAGCCCGGACCACTTG
Source organism: Valencia hispanica (assembly GCA_963556495.2). NCBI lineage: Eukaryota > Metazoa > Chordata > Actinopteri > Cyprinodontiformes > Valenciidae > Valencia > Valencia hispanica. The sequence goes on from OY747706.1 coordinate 6,213,412, forward strand.
GTGCAGAGGCACAGATATTTTCAACTTTATGCGTTGAGTTCAGGTAACTAATCAATGAAAGAGAGATTCCCATGCGAGCATCTGAGCATAATCTCAGACCTGGACACCGTACCCAATGCAACTCGCTATCGCTGCAGCTTAACCACTAATGCAGAGGGATTACATGCTGTGGGATTTCCTCCCGCTGAAGCGACCAGAAAAGCCCTCGTTTAGAGAATCCTGCTGAATTCTGATCACTGCAATTGGAGAAATGCTCCCTGATTTCAAAACTTTGACTGAAGTGACACTCATAATTCTAGTCTCCAGTGTGGCAACAGAGCACGGATTCAGCCTCCATTACACACAAGGGGGAGCTTGTGTGTAATGCGCCATGCGGAGCGTTTAGGCCACAGCAGCTGAAATGTTCATAATTAATACATGTAGCCTACTAATCTGCTCAATGTGTGATGGCACAATGCGGATTCTCTGTTCAGTTTGTTTGGATTAAATAATTGAAATAAATGAAAATTAAATACTGAATATGTCAGTATTATAATTTTAACAATTGATAGCTAAGAATTGATTATTACCAGATTTTTTAGACCACGTTAGTCAAAATGACCGTCAACAAGGAATTGTGGCGTGACCTCTGGTAGGAGATATCAAACATTGAAGCTACATTTATAGAACGCTATATTTACAATAAATCTGATTACTACTTGCTATTGGACTCTAGTACTCAGGATATGAAGACAAACTGGATAAATTACTGCAACCTTTCAAAGACAATCATTTAATAGGCACCATTAATGGAGGAGTCAGGAAATCTAGAAACGGACGAAAACACTTCTGGCCCTGCAGGACATTTTACTGCTCAGTGGCAGCATATCAACAGTCAGGGAGTTTTCATATTTTAAACAGACTGAAAATAAAAAATATTGCACAGTTAAACCTGCCAGGAGTAAAAAATATCAACACCGTTATCAAGTGTTGTCATCGTAAGGTATTCGGTATTCTGGGTTAGGGTGGGCCATTGATTCTATTGTTTAACTGTAACAGTTTTTGGTCTGCTCAGATTTAATAACTAGTTGGATAAAGTAGAGCTTGAACACATTAACCATAATTTTGCTGTTTGTGGAAATACAATTTCTAGATCTGACTTTAATTAACTGTTACTTTGTGGTTCAATTTTGCCAAGCTAGCATTATAGACCTATTTGTTTATGTGTGTTTCCGCCAAGTTCAGATTGTCTAATTCCAGATGAATGCATGACTCATTAGTGGCCACCTAACATTAAAAACTATGCACTCAAACACACACACAGATACACACTGGTGCTCATTCTCAAAGTTTTTAAAACTGTCACACTGGAGCTTTAACAGCCCTTGATCAATCACCATCCCTGGACCTGATTTATACTGCATCTGTGTGAGTGATCCAGTAGGAGAGGGCGTGTGTGTGGATGTTCTGTTTAAATCACATATCAGATTACCATGAAGAAATATTTAAGGGTTCAAAAGGAAGAACGAATATAACCTGAACGAGGCACATCTCTCTTTAGTCACATCATCTTTTCTTTCAGTGACTGTTTTGATTTAGCTTCCTGGCTTTCTGCAGACCTCATGTCATCGAGTTGATCACAACTCCTGGACTCCTGAATTAACCTTTGTGCTATTTAGACTCTTTTTATCAGATCATTTGACTTATTCTGGCCCTTATGCTATCTAATATTCATCACCCATTGTTTAATGGATGTATTTAAGACCTATGCATGCTTTGTGCCTGTTTTGTCTTCATCAGTGACTTCAGGCCGGCCCTAGTGTTGTGGTTGCCCCCCCCCCCCCCCCCCCCCCCACACACACACATACACACACACACACATTTTACTTACCTCTGTCTGTCAACGCTATGTGCAACCTGTTCTGAGATGCGCACCGTTAATTCTTGCCTCTCTCCCTTACCCTCCAGAGAGCACGGTGCTGTGCTGCAGGACACGTTCAGGGTCCGGTAAATTAAGTAGGAAATTACAGATGTTATTGTTTTTTTTTTTTTATCACATTCTGCATTTAATATTTCCTTTATATCCTTGTCAACACAACAGTTCAGCAAAAGAGCGCTAGATAGACCAGCAAACTGTTTTTATGTGATATGTATTTATGTGAAAAAATTACATATTTTATTATTGAGAGCTTGCAATGGCACCCCCTACAGCAGGTGACACCCTAGGTGCCTATGCCTAGGGCCGACTGAGTGACTGCATGACTTTGCTTGACACCTGCTTCAATTGAATCTTTGGACTTGGAAGTTCTTGAAAGAACACTTGTCACTGAGATCCTTCTTCGTTAATTGGGATTCATATAATGTGCATATATCATCTTGTGTTTTTTTATGTTGTAATGGTTACATTAGATTAACATGAATTGGGTTCTATAGAGTTTCAAAATGAGTTGCCCCCCATTGGGTATTTTTGCAAGCTGACACGCTATGGATAAAGTAAATATTTAAATAAGTTAATTGAATAAGGTGCCTGACACTCGAGCACCAAGAAGAATTGGCCAAATACGGACCATATCGATTTAACATGCAAACCAACAACTAGTATCTAAACGCTTGGACTTCGGTGGCATCACGGTGGGAGCAATGGTGTTTTTAGACAGTCACACAACAGTGAGTTATAGAGGATGCCTTGTTGACAGCGTTGCCAGCACTTGATAAGGTGTGGGTGGGTCACACTTTGGGTTTGCATGACAACAAATAACCTTATTGTGGAATTACTCAACATATGGCAAGTCTACATCTGGACCAAATCATCATGTCCTATGTTTAACTCAGTGCTAAGCTGGGGTTTTTTCAGCTAGTTAATTTATTTCCGCAGGAAAAGTTTAAGAAAATTGTTTTAATCATCAGGTTACCTTCTTTTGGCTATCAGCTTTAGCTGTGTGTCTATTTTCCACAAATGAACTGAACAAACTGCATTTCCCAGCAACCCTAGCTTTGCCCCCGACGCATTCCCATTGGTCCATGGCCAACGATGATATCACGAAGTTTATAAAAGCAGCAGCAAAGAGCGCCATATTTGTCTTTGGCATTGCCCTGCAATGGAGGGAGACACTCTCCACCAGTGAATTACTTTATTTCTAACCTGCTGGACGGGAAAGAAATCCCCTTAAACCTGCCGCTGTCCAGCTATACAGCTCTTGTAAGTGCATCCAAGAAGCTTGCTGGCAGCAGAACTGTTCCTAAGACAGTTCTTTAAGACAGCCCCTGCCATTACGACGTCAATCCGCAGCCACAGCGGCGAGGACCTCACTGTGCACACGTCTCTCTCATTTGCCCAACTTTGACATATTTTGCTACTCACTTTGTGGACTGGACCTCCCTCAACGCAAAGTTGGGCTGAACCGGTTCATTTAGTCTAATCTTGTGTCTGGGAAGATAAATAAGGAAAATATAGGTTAGAATGAGTTAGACCTCGTTCATTGTTGGTTGAAGTGCTTTTAAGCGCTGAAACGGTTTGCTCCTTAGCGTCGCCGAACACTTGAGTTTATGAGCTGTTTTATTTTGCTGTGTGTTTTGAACTGGTTTTGATCCTGAGCGGATCCCATTTTCTCTCTCTCTCTCTCTTTTATCTCTCTCTCCCTCTATCACGCACTCTGATTATATTTTGCGCAGCATCTCTGGTTCTGTCCGCCCCGCGCTGGCTGGGCCTGCTAACTCCATTGTCCCTTGTTTCTGTGTTAAAGCCATGGCCTACCCACGTGGAGGAGCCAGCACACGCCCTGTTGCTCAGCTCCATTGTTAGCCAAAGCTAATTTCATTGTTCTTTGTTCCCCGCGCGTCTGGTCTTTCTTTGAGCCCCCTGGAGTGAGGGAATAACCCACCTCCCGGTGGCTAAACCCCTTTGCATATACATCCGCGCATGCTGTGGCTCCTACCTACGGAAAGAAACTAACGCATGATTTCCCCTCCCTTTTTATGATAAACAATGTTTTGAGGTGATTCTCTGATGCTTATTGTTTGTTCCATCCACATATTATTCATTTTCTAAGTTTACTAGTTTAGTTGCATGCGTTAGAACAGATGGGAATTATTGACAAAATGGTTTGGCTGTAAAGTTGATCTATTTTCTTAATAAATTCTCCTTAGCTTAAAGAGACGTTTTCTGTGATTACTTAGTGTATGCATGCAATTATTGTCTACGGCATTTTTGAACTTATACTATTCAGTAGAGACAGGGTGTCTGGGATTACGAATGCTTCTTTTGGAGAAGCTGGTGCCCCTATCTTTAATTAATAGATTAAAAACTTAAACTTCATCAATAATTATATTAATATTAAATTATTGATCATAATTGTTTATGCTTATGTAAACCAGACATTGATCACACTCTCTGTGTCACAACAGCTGTGTTGAAAGTGTTCAGTTTAGCAATCAGCGTAAAGTCGAACTTTGACTATGAGAGAGGGTCATTACCTAAATATGAAATCATTTCTGCTGATTGATATAGACAACCAAAGAAGATATCTGGACTCATATGTATTAGATATCTTTTGTGTCAAGGGAGTAGGAACACATGCTGGCACAGAGAAATGATGCACCAGTATTGATTTCAATATGTATTTGATACTCTAACATGAACAGTTTGATCACAAGGTAAGCTGAATTGCCCTAGATATTTGGACATGTCAAAAATTCTTCCTTATAACCACCACTGTTCTCATGCAGCATGAATATTTATGCATAATTAATGCAACTGCAACTCAAATATCAATACGAAGACCTGATAGTAGTGTTACATAATCTCTGGCTTGACTGTGTTGTCTGCATTGATAAAAGACTCACTCATGTTGACATGCAGGATGTTTGAGAGTGAAACTGACAGCTTACACATCATATAAAAATGATCTGGTCACAAGTGGGGAGTCATAGTGTATTGAAGTTTTATTCTTAAATGCTGAGTTGATCCTACAACATGAACACTGAATGAAATAAAAAAACAGTAATGTTTTGGCACAAGTAAGTTACCCAATCCTGATGCAGGAGGACACTGAATTTCTCACCCTAATCCCTCTATATATTTACGCCATTCAGAACAAGACAGAATGAAAAGTGCATATGTCAGAGATGTTACAGGACTTTTCATGTTCCACAAAATCTCCTCACTTCTTCATAGTTAGACCCACGTAACCTTTGATTTTAAATATGCCAGCATACATGACGAGATGGAAAAAGTAGGTCATTGCCAGAGTGCAACACAATAAAAACATTCTTTGTTGTTCCGTTTCATTTTAGAGGTGATGGTCAAACGGAAGTGGGAACTCAAAAGAAAATGTATATTAAAGTTCTACAGTGCAACAAAGAAGAAAAGTGGTACTTACAAAACAAGTAATGCTAAGTGGGAAAAAGTGGGAAAAAGTGGAGAGCAGAAATGTGTTTTTGAAATTGGTAATTACTTTGTAGTAAGTAGAGGTAATAGCACAGAAGTAAGTAAGCATAATCCGGGGTAAAAGCCAAGACAAGGTGAAGAAAAAGTCAGATTTGTGTCCAAACTGATCAGGTGTGGATGTGTTGAACTCAAACAGGATCCCTTTAGTTCCAGCTCATTTGAGTTTGTCTGTCTGTGTGAAATGTCACATTAAAGATTGATGCACACCTACCATTATGTTGTGGCCTGTGCAGCAGAACAGAGTGCCCAGCCAATGAAGCTATAGGACAAACGTCACATGACCAGACCACACAAACTCTTGATTAGTGTGTGTTTGTGCTTCTTGACTGATATTTCAGCAAACCGAAGATCATCTGTGATGTAAGCTTTCGGTTTGTGGCCCAAAGCATTTTGCTCATATGACTGTTGAAGTAAATGGTATTTCTGTGCATGGTGCATGCTTGGTAATCACACATGCATTAAATACGTGTTTTTATTCCATAGAAAGCAGAACGCTGCTCTGTGAAGGGAATAGGTCCTGCCTGAAGCCACCTCTCTCTGTGTTTGTGCGCATAGGCCCTGAGTGTTCTGACCTATTTACCACAATGTACATACTGTACACTCCATCTGCGACTTACAGGCCTGCCTTTATGACACGGCCATAAATAAGAAAGGTAATCACATCAGATGCACGTACGCTAACAGGAAAATATGCAAAAATGCCACACAAGGTTGCTCAATTAGCAGATTTTAAATTGGACATTCTGTCTTGTTGCATTTTGGGGGCTTAACACAACAGAAAATCCACTTTAAAATGCTGCAGTACCTCTGAAGTTGATTATATTGCAGCAATAAATCGGTGTAAGAAACGTTTAAATGTTTTTGTTTGTTGTTTTTAGAAAAAGTACCATTGTGCATCCATCCCTTTTAAAAAAAAAAAAGAGAGAATTAGCGTTGGTCTTCTCCTCATTATACTTCGCTCTTCTCATTGATAGCAGGAACCTTTCTTCTTTATGTCGCTCTGTGGCTTCATTATGTCGTTCCCGCTCCTGAAGAAGTCGCAAGTAAATTTCTGTCTATAAATCACACCAGAGGGTGATATTTAAACATCCCCACGCTAGTTACTAAGCAACAGCGATGAATGCAGTCAGCTGTGGTGACCTTCTTTTAAACAATCATGTAAAAAACGTCCCATACAATAAACTCATCCTGATCAGATACCCCTGGATGATGGAACTCTTCACTCTTCACTCTATCTCTAACTCCAGCTTTCCACTTGATGCATAAGCGCAGTGTAACGTTATAGTGATGTAATTTCCCCATGAGCTAAGTGGCACGTCGCTTCCTACCCTGAGCGTTTGCACAACACCTGCAAATGTGTTCCATGCAGCTGGTCCCATTGCAATTACATAACTGAATGAATAGTATGCAGATTTCTTTTTTTTTTTATTATATGTCAATAAGTATAAACTCACCATCTACTCCCGAAACTACTGGTATTTCTGTCCATGCCCTCTCCTTTTTCATGTTGTCCTTGTAGAAATGATCACTGGTATCATAAAAAATTGGGTGCTTGCTTCTCCATTTCAAGGATTAACTTCTCATCGTTTATGATGAAAACCAACACGAGACCCACAGACCAGCTGACTGCAAACCTGCTGTCACAGGTAATGATGCATTTTTTTTATAGTTATGCAATACGTCACTGCACGTGTCTTTTATTTAGAAATTTGTCGGATGCTTTACACTGCTTCCGTCTCTGACCTTCTGTCTGGTTTGATCTGAACTGCTGAGCTTGACGTGTTCTGGAAGCATAGCACATAAAAAATAGACGCGGTGTGTAAATCTGCCAGAGGGCCACGACTCAACGCTTCTGGGATGTGTCCGATTCATGCCCCTGCGCACCTGCTGGAAATGAACCTATTGGCTATTAGCTGCGTATTACGCTTTGCAGACGTTACGCGCTGCTTACCTATCCCGTGGAAAGCCGGGGTAAGGCTCATTCTGGCCACCCTCCAGAGGACGCTCATTTCTGCTGCTTGTGTCCAGGACCTCATTCTTTCGGTCATGATTTCTATCTCGGGAGGAGATAGCAAAGGTCCAGAATGGAGAATTACTACTAAATTGAGGGCTTTGCTTTTTGTCTCAGCTCTTTCTTCACTACAACAGACCAGAGCAGCCACCCACTTTACTGCACACAAGGCCCCATAAGTTTACTGTATATTATGGCTAAAAATAAAGCTCTTCTCAAAACAAAGATGAAACCGAGTCCTTCAGGCGTCTAAGTATTTAATAGAACACATGTTTGGCCAAACATGAAGGGACAGAGTCTACTGACTACAGTTTCTTCCATATCCCATGTCCAGAGTTTCTTCTCCCCACCAGCCTGGAGCTTGCAACCTCCGAAAGCTCGATAGCGAACCGGGCATCTGACAAGGTCTGAACTTACTGTTGATATCTGCTGCTTGCTGATGTCTGCCTGGGCATCTGATACATATCAAAACTTTACACACAGAAGTCCTTTCTTTTCTCTACATGACCTACTGTCCTAGATGCAGTCACTAAAACAGGGAATAAATAATCCAATCCTACTCGCATTGAAATATTCCATAATAGTGTGTCTATGTCCCACTCCATTCTACTATCACTCGTAAAGAAGACACCAAGATACTCAAGCTCCTCTGCTTGATGCAAAGACTGACCCCCAACCCAGAGGTGGTTGACTCTCATCCCGGCCACTTTGCACTCAGTAGCGAACCACTCCATTGCCTGAAGAACCCAACAGATCCGAATCATCGGCAAAAAGCAAAGATAAGATCCTGAGAACACCCTCCTCTACACGACTACGCCTTGAGATCCTGTCCATGAACACCACAAAAAGGAACAGTGACATTGGGCAGCCCTTTGGGGACTCGAACGCACTATACAGAACGTATGACCAGATAAACACAGAACTGGTTCAAACACAGAGTCAAAACTTTTTCCATGGCCTTCTCACTCCACAGATCTAAATGCTTTGGAAACCTTGTGGGTTGAGCTGAAGAGAAGAGCGCATCGGAATAGTCCGCTCCCTGAATACTTCAACCGTGAGAAGTGTTAGAGGAGTAGACGGAGTGGTTGGCAAAAGGAGGTTGTAGAAGTATTATCAGTAGGAGTAGCGATAACTGTCCCACTGGTGATTTCATTATAGACAGTTTTCAAAGTGAAATTATGCTTATTTTGTCCAAAAAGTCACAATCATTCAAATACTGTACATGGTAGACTCCTCCAGGTCAGAGGCTGGGATGTAGGCTTTTGATGCTCACAGACAATTAAACTTTGTTGGTCCAAATGAACATTTATTGACTTTCTAATCAATTGACCTTTTATCTTGAACAGTCACAGCCTCTCAGGGCTTTAACTCCACCACTCTTCTATAATTTTGCACATCACCAGTGAAATGAGGCGAGGATACTCAGGGGCCTGGAGTTAATCAACTTAATGCGCCCTGTTGAGAAATATCAGTCTGAGGGGAAAGACTAACGCAGTAGCTATGCACATACTATATGTCATCTAGAAACTAGGCTACACAGGAGGAAAGCTTATTAGCCTCCCCAGTCTTGTTTGAATGTAATTTACCTTGCTGTCTCTGTCTGAGTCCTTCAGGCAAACGATGATTCTGTACATAGAATAATGATGACATGAGTGTTCATGCAAGTGCAGTGTGGTGAAAAGTGGCTCCAGGCTGAACAGGAACCAGAAGCAGCAGTGAGGGGTCAGCCTCGTGTGGAAGGAAAAGTCGTGAAAGACAAATGGATAAGTCGAAACAAATATTGACCTTTGACTGACCTTTCTTACTTGATTATTAAACAACTGGAGTTGTAGAAATATACTGATAGCCCTCATTATTACTATCTACGGCAGTGAAAAGAATAAGACAAAGCATTTCTTACATCTATTGAAACTACAGGGGTGTTCCACATTGTGTACAGCGCCTTGCAAAATTACAAAGACCCCTTGATCTTTGTCATATTTTCTCTTGTGTGATGTAGCCTCTATTTCTGATATAAGTAATGTACTGCTCAGTCAACAGCATCCAGGAGTCACCTGAATAGTAGATAGAGTCCACCTTTATGTAATTTAATCTCAGGACAAATACAGCAGTTCTGTGAAGGCCTCAGAGGTTTCATAGAGAACATAAGTGAACAAACAGGATCACGAAGATCAAGGAACACAGCAGACAGGTCAAGGAGAAAGTTGTAGACACGTTTAAAGAACTTTTAAAAAAGAGCATTAAATATTTCACATAGCTCAGTTTATTCCATCATGTGAACATAGAAAGAGGAAGGACCAACTGCTGACCTACCAAGACACGGATGTCCATCAAAGCTGACGAGCCAGAATGAGGAGAGCAATTACCAGAGAAGCAGAAGCTCCGGAGAGCCAATGCTCAAGTGGGAGAAACTGCTGGCTGGAGAACAGAATAAAATAAGCATGAATCTAAAATTTATGGGAAAATGGAAACAAGAAAGCTACTGACGGAAGAAGCCATGAAAAGTCCCCTTTTCAGTTTGACACAAGCTGTATAACGGCAACAGAAGTTGCTCTGGATATCCTTTATTGTCCCACAGTGCCAGAAACCTAGGAAAGCTCATCACTCTGATCACGCTGTGCCCACGGTGAAACATCTTGGTGGCAACATTGTGCCGGTGCATACATTCCTTCAGCAGGGGCAAGGAAGCTGGTCAGTTGATAGGCAGATGGATGGAGAAAAGTACAGGGTAATCCTGTAAGGAAACATGTTAGTCTGCTCAACTAGAGACTGCCATGGAAGTTCTCTTTCTACCAGAACTATGACACTAAACCTATATCAAAGCATATTTATGTGTTAGAATGGGCTGATTAAAGTTAGACCTAAATTATATTGAGAATCTGTTTGAAAATGAAATGAAAATAGATTTCCACAGATTTTTCTCATCTCAACCTGACTGAGTTCGAACAACTGGTGAAGAGAAATGGGCATACATTTCAGCCTCTAGATCTGCAAAGCTGGTAGAGAAACACCTCAAACACTTACAGTCATATTAGCAGTGAACGGTGGTTCTACAAAGAATGGAGTCAGCTTGGCTAAATACAAATGTTTGCCACACAGCAGATTTACCACTTTGTAATAGTCTTCTTGTTTTTAAACCCTCCCAAAATACAGTTATGTTAGTGACTGTAATGTGAAAAAATGATATGACTGTTTTTGCTCAGGACTGTATCTGTGAGAGTTTGGTGTTTTGACATATGCTCAGAGAACGTTCTTCACATCTTCACCACATCCCGTCCACCTGAAAAGCTTTGAAAAATAAAACTCTTCTGCTGTGGCGTCAAAAAGATCAGACGGATGGATTTCACTGCTTGCAGCTTTAACTTATTCTTAATTCTCTTTTCAATTTAACTTGTTGTCCTTTTGTTGCATTAATGCTAGGAATGTGTGGGTTGTTTGATTGCCTTGTAATGTAATCATCGTCATTTCACTTTGGAAAACGAAGCTTGCCTTGGCATCGAGTCATCATTAATCTTGTCCACTTATGCTCCCTGGGAGCAAACAAGGCATGTCTGTGTAGGATGTGGTACGTGTTTGCGTTCACTTTCATTCCATAAAACACACTGCGGTTGCAGATTAATGTCTAGTTGTGGCTCAGGAGGTAAAAAGTGCTTTCTACTTTTCCTTTTCTTCATCTCCTCCTGACCAGCTTGTCATATCTTCTTCCTTTCCCAACCACAATCTAACCAATATTTCTCCCTGTGAAATCAATAGTTCTCATCTGAGAAGCTGTGTGCGCTCATGTGTGTATTCCATCTACCTTTTCTTACTCTAAGTCAACATATCTTCTCCCTCGAGACTTTATATTTTTATTCTTTGAAGTAACTGAGTGTCCGTTAGCCCTGGAATCTAAAAATAAAATAAGCATTATATCCATTACCTTGGAAGGATGTTTGAGTGCATATCGCGTTCGTCTCCTCTCTCCATCCGTGCTTTTGCCTGAATAAAGGTTCACCTCCGCTGATGGAGAGCATCACTAATGTTCGGGAGAAGTGATTTGTTATGATTGCTTCCTCAGAACTTGTTTCACATTCAATTTCCCGAAGGAAATTTACAACCCAGCACCATCTGTCATGGTGGATCTGAGGGGATGTTGTCTGACATTATTTTCATTAAACAGTAGCACAAGTGTAGAAAACCTTAAGTCGGATTGGCTGTGGGGTTTAGGGCACCCCTCCGGGCACCGTGCGACCAGATTGTGTTCTTTTAGCCGCTATTGAATTTTTAGTAATCAATTTTTTTGCTTGTTTTAATCGGAATGATGATCTAAACTGTCTCTACATTTTAAAATCTGATTGAAAATTTATTTTCATCAATTCTTCTATTCAGTTACTATTTAACTACTAGTTGTCAGCAGAGCTAATATAGGGGTCTAATTTGAGCTCCTGTATTATAGTACTGCGCACAAAATATATTACCACAATAAAACTACTCTGGACGAGTTAATAGCTTTATAAGGTTGAGCTATCAGTGAACTTGACAAATTATTTTGTGTTTATGTATTTGTGTTCAAAGTTGGCTCCTTTTCGCAACAACAGAAAGGACAGACCTTCACACAGAACACACCCAAGACCTTACTATTAATTATTTGTATTTTTCTTTATGTAAGGCAGAGTGCTATTATTGTAAAATGGAGATAAATGCTAAAAATATTTGAAAAAAAGAATAGACTATTAGTAATGGTTTTTATAGTGTTTTTTTCTGCACAGAGCCATTTGGGTCGCAAGAGACATCTGTGTAACTTTTTCAGGAGGGATCCAAGAGGATTTGATTTTATATGCTTCAGGCCCTCGTCTGTAATTGTGTATTGCCCAGTGAAAGGTATGCAATCAATAAACAGACCAGCGGAAGGCTGAATTATCAGATTCAGAGTCGTCAAGAGTGTTTTCTTTTTTGTATTTCTGTATGTTGAAGACGACCAACAATACAAATTTGGGGCTGGAGCGTGATGTTGAAAATCAGCCTGGGTATTGATAGTCTTTACAAGGTCATGGAGATGTCTTCTGTTACAAATAAGGATTGCAGTTGGCTCCCAATGACAGCTCACAGTGTGTGAGAGTTCCCCGACTATTTGAGCATTATCCCGAAAAACATCTGCTGGGATGTTGTACTGGTTTGTCAGTGAAGTGGCAGTATTTCAGACTTTTGTTTGGAGCATAGTGACAGTGTATAAATTCCACAGAGTTGCCAAACACTATTGGTTTTTTGGACTGCACGATATTGGAAAATCTTGTGATGGCAATATCAGTTGCAATCTATGCTTGTTTTCTTCTTTCATCTCATCCTCATCTGTGCTTTCATTATTCTGTGACCTCTAGCATGGATGGCAATGCCATCTATGTCCAGTGTGAGCATCTGCTGCCATAAAACTATGTCCAACTGGCTAAATATGACATTAGCATTCAAAATCAATTTCAGGTCACTTGGAATCTATTAACCAACAATTATTGCACTCTAAACAGGCCTTTTTTGAAATTATATTGCACACATTGATATTGCGATGACGATATATTTGCGAAATATTGTGCAATCCTAGTGGTTTAATCATGAGAAATCTTAGGAGATGGACTGCCCATTACCATAACAAGTCTACATCATGCTGTCACGAGTTCACCACAATGGATGACAGGTTTGCTATGCACATAATGTGAGACCACTGCTCTGGATTCAATCTAAGGATCTCACCAAGGAGTGTCACAGATCAATCCACATTCTTCACACCAGTAATCAATGTGCTATAGTCAGACGCCTTGCTCATGGAAATCCGTTTGCACTGGGCTCCAAGCTGCTGTAGGGCTCCCAACTTTGGGGAAGCGCCCACACCTCCAAATTGTACCCAGATTAAGCTGTGCTGGTTGCTGGGAGACTGAAAGATGCTGCGATTTTTCAGGATACAGTTTAATTGTTAAGCAGACCTTTAAGGCTGTTAAAGATAAAGCCCTTCATCATTAGTAGCATAGATGAGGAGCAGAAAAAACACTAGAATCGGCTCTTCAGGTTTGTAATTTAATTTGAAAAACGCAGTGACTCTTTAAAACTGTTTTCAGGCTTTAGAGCCTTTGTTGGCTTACTGTGATCAGTGAAAATCATGCAGATGCGAAAAACAGCAGTGTCACAATTGCCTTCACACTGTAGGATGATTTCCAGTCCATCCATTGGGATGGTGCGGTCTGGTAGACAGAGCAGAGACTGAGACTGAAATAAAAAGTCCTAGTAAATAATTTGGAGAAGACTAAGCTTGAAAGATGTGGATTCAACTCATTGATCTACTTTAATCATTAAAAAAGGTATGAGCATAGAGTTGATCAAATGGACAGCATTAAAAAGCAGAGTCAGACCACCCAGACTCAGACAATACCTTGCTAAAGGGATTCATAACAGCTGCAGACTAAACCTAGCCTCTTATTCGTCGTCTCTTGACCAGAGACCGTCAGCAGGTACCCACTAATTGAGGGTTCAAGTTGAATACAGTATGGGAAGGCTGCAACTACCAGTGGCCTTGTGTATCTTTGATCTGGGGAAGCACCCTTAAAAGCTCAAGAAGAACCAACTTCAGGCCAAAAAGGCCAGTAGAAAACAGCTTTTCTTCTCCAAACAGAAACTTGCAATAGTGCTACCAACTAAAATGCGATGAACATACAAGGCAGTCAATTAGCATGCCTGAAACCGGTGTTAAAAGGGTTATATTACTACAGTAGTTTAAAGGGATCAGCTCTCAGCCAGAGAGGAGCACTTAACACACCAACAGAATCTGTCTCTGCACTGTCCTGTTCAGGATCATTTGGTTAACACGTCTACATTAAAAATATAGGTGCACTTCTAGAAATAATCCATTACACAACTAAAGAGAATCATCTCATCCTCCCACCTTTCTTCCTCACTTTTAAACAAGCAGCTTTTCACTGCGTTGACTTGGCTGGGATGTTATTTAGACATTAAGCTAGTTCAGCATGTACGGAAAAGGTAAATAGATGTTGTGTTTTGCACTTTATCCTACCCCCCTCAACGTAATGTGAGCACATTCTGCAAGTATCACATTTACTACAGTTATAGTGACAATAATGTCACTGGTGGTATTTATATTATCACTTTTATGGGATGTTACCTACGACGCACCTGAGCCATGGAAAGTAGGTTAGACCAATCAACCTCATTTTCTCGGTTTTATCAGGAACACTCTGCCCCTTAAGCCTCTGCTGCATCAGATCCACATTTAGAATAAACATTTTAAATTATTTTGAACATAATTCTTTTCCCATAACTAAGCAAGCCTTGACTCAACAAGAAAATCATTTAAAAAGAACATTTTGAAAAGACTTTCAGTAAGTCTGAACTCATTTTCATCAAGACCACCTAGGACAATTACAGAAAAGTCTGACTACATAAATGGAAATAATAAAGAATATTGAATACTTTGGCACAGAATTAACGTATAACATCCCGTCATAACATGCAAAAAGTTGCTAAATACAAAATAAATACAAGGTATACATGAGTTTTGCTAATAAGTAAAAGCTGTCAAAAGATATTGGTTGTTTACGGAGGTGAAATCCAGCTGTTATGGTGAAATATTCATATTCACATTAATGCAAAACCTGATAAAAAGTAGTTTTTTACATTTCTAAACAAAACTAGTTTGGATATAATCACACATCATGGATGATGGATGGAAGATGTAAAACAATCTTAAGACAAATACTAAACTCGCCTCGATGCTCATAGAAGTCTAATATGTTAGCTCTGACATGCAGGGGCTAAGCTGAAGAGGGTTTGCGTTCAGAAAGGTTTGATATCTGAATCGACCAGCTGGGCAGTGAGAGAAGCTTCCTGCTACTGTTTAACATTTCTCCTCTCTCCGTGTGTCTTTGTACAGCTACCTCGACAGCCTAGATCGGATCGGTGCGCCAGACTACCAGCCAACAGAGCAGGACATCCTCCGAACCCGAGTGAAGACCACAGGCATCGTCGAGACGCACTTCACCTTCAAAAACCTCCACTTCAGGTTCGGATTACCCCCGAGTGTCTCCACCTGCTCCCGATTCCATTCACAAAGTAGGATCTCCTGTCTGTAATTAAGTAGATCCGATGGTTTAAACAAGTATCTATATTTATGATTCTCTGGCTCTGTAATGAGGTCGGATTCAATTAGAGCACGGAGCGCCTGGAATGGTGACTGAGAGGGGAGGCGGTATGGCGAGAAATGGAGCGGATGAGACTTTCTCTGTTATCATTCTGCTGCACTTATGCTTATTAATAAAGCAACGTATAAACATGGAGTGTTGGGTTAATAAACTGTTACGGCCAGTTAGTTATCTGGATGGTTTGCTCCATGGTTTCCCTTTTTTGTCAGCAAGTCGAAGCTGCAGACACATCTTTGCTCTGCTGATAGAGGCCCTCCACTGAGTCAGATCTCTTGTAGCTGATGTGCGTCTTTGAGAGGCACATCCTGCAGATTTCCAGCTGGGCTGCTATTATTGGCAGTCATGCGGAGTGTGGGAGGCTTCTCTGTTCCTGTACTGGGTGGAACCCATCAGCCTGCCTGCCATTATACCCATCACACACACGGCTGGCTTCGTTTCACCATGGACTCAGGCCTCTCATTCTGAACACCACAAAAACACAACAGAGTCGGAATGGGGCGATTTCCAGCTGAGGCAAAATGACGTTTAACATCTGTTGTTTATACGTTTTCCTTGGAGTCCAAATGCTTAATAGTTTCAGCTTGACCGTCTTCCTCATCAAATCTACCAGGTTTTTGTCTTTCCAGGCAAACATTGCTGGATTAATTGATCTATAATAATGAAATGCTCAAATCCCTGCACTATAAAAATGGTGCATATCTGTAAAGAGTTTTAGAAGGAGAAGACAAAATCAAGAAAAGCGTTAAACATATTATTGATGCATTATAAAGCAGTTCTTTTTGCTGACTGAAATGGGTACAATACAAATCATGGCAATGATTTTGTGAAATACTTGTGTTGAAGAATTCATACATCCAGGCTTAAATATAGACATACGCCCCCACTAATACTGCATTAAATAGTTCTTAGGAAGTTGTGCCTCGACCACCTGTGTTTTGTTGCCACATAACTTTTGGCACTCTCTGGCTGGATATGTGACCATTGTTCTTGGCGGAAATTGTTCAATTGGCTAGTTTCTTGGCATGGACCCAGCTTTTAAGTATAGTTTGAACATTTTCATTTGGATTTAGGTTTGGCCCATTCCAGAAGCTTATTGTTTTCCTGTTTTGTGTATTCTTGAACTCATGTGGATGTATGTTTGGGATCATCATCCTGCTGGAACAGCCA
This sequence comes from Valencia hispanica, assembly GCA_963556495.2. NCBI lineage: Eukaryota > Metazoa > Chordata > Actinopteri > Cyprinodontiformes > Valenciidae > Valencia > Valencia hispanica. The sequence continues at coordinate 6,230,195 of OY747706.1, forward strand.
ACTGGGTCCAATTGTCAGACAACTGACCCTAACCATCAACTTCAGATCATGGCAAATTAGTTAGGACTTCAGTGTTGTCTTCCATGGCGAAGCCAGTTTTCCATCTCTGTGAACAAAAGGGCTTCCGACTAGTGTTAGATCGATATATTGGGATGATATTTACCTTTCCTTTTTAAATATTGGCATCGGCCAATATACAGACCCTTTCCAAAAAAAATTTAATATAGTGGAAAAGTTTATTTATTTCCATAATTCCATTCAAAACTTTAAACTTCCATTGATTGTTGATTCAGGGCCCACAGCTTGAACAATTTCAAGTATTTAATTGTTTATTTGTACATAATTTGGGCTTCCAGCTCATAAAAAAGGAATTCACCAAAAAAGAAATCACCATTTACTACTCAGTTTTTCAGAAAAAAAGAAAGAAATTAGGATCACATCAAATCAATCAAAATATGGTACTTTCATAACGATATGTCAATCATAAATACCTGGTAGGGAATCCCTTTGCCTTAATCACTGCTTTGATGAACCATGGCATTGAGGCAATCAGCCTGTGGCATTGAGGCAATCAGCCTGTGGCATTGAGGCAATCAGCCTGTGGCATTGAGGCTGTCAGCCTGTGGCATTGAGGCAATCAGCTTGTGGCATTGAGGCAATCAGCCTGTGGCATTGAGGCAATCAGCCTGTGGCATTGAGGCCATCAGCCTGTGGCATTGAGGCTGTCAGCTTGTGGCATTGAGGCAATCAGCCTGTGGCATTGAGGCAATCAGCCTGTGGCATTGAGGCAATCAGCCTGTGGCATTGAGGCAATCAGCTTGTGGCATTGAGGCAATCAGCCTGTGGCATTGAGGCAATCAGCTTGTGGCATTGAGGCAATCAGCCTGTGGCATTGAGGCAATCAGCTTGTGGCATTGAGGCAATCAGCCTGTGGCATTGAGGCAATCAGCCTGTGGCATTGAGGCTGTCAGCCTGTGGCATTGAGGCAATCAGCCTGTGGCATTGAGGCAATCACCTTGTGGCATTGAGGCAATCAGCCTGTGGCATTGAGGCAGTCAGCTTGTGGCATTGAGGCAATCAGCTTGTGGCATTGAGGCAATCAGCCTGTGGCATTGAGGCAATCACCTTGTGGCATTGAGGCAATCAGCTTGTGGCATTGAGGCAATCAGCTTGTGGCATTGAGGCAATCAGCTTGTGGCATTGAGGCAATCAACCTGTGGCATTGCCTGGGGGTTATGGAAGCCCAGATTTCCTTGATGCTTGCTGTCAGCTCTTCTTTATTTTTGGGTCTGGTGCCCCTCCTTTACCTCTTGATAATACCCCAGAGATTCTCAATGGGGTTAAGGTCCGGCGAGTTGGCTGGCCCGTCAAGAACTGTGATGGAATGGGCACCAAACCAGGTTTTGGTGCTTCTGGCGGTATGGGGTAGGGCCAGGTCCTGCTGGAAGATGAAATCTGCATCTTCATACACATCCTCAGCAGAAGGAATCATGAAGTCTTTTAAAACATTCTGGTAGACTGATGTGGTGACCTTGGATTTAAGAAAGCAGAGTTTACCAACACCTGCACAAGACATCGCACCTCAAATCATGACTGACTGGATATTTCACACTGGACCTCAAGCAGCTTGGGTTCTGTTCCTCATCCTTCCAGAAAAGAGGACCTTGGACCACTGGCCAACAGTCCAGTCCTTCTTCTCCTTGGCCCAGTTGAGACGGTTCCGACGTTGGCTCAGGCTCAGAAGTGGTTTGACCCGAGGAACCCGACAGTTGTAGCCCATCTCCCAGACGCGTCTGAATGTGGTGGTTTTTGAAGCTGTCACTCTTTCTGAATCTCTGCCAGATTCATGAATCTTCTCTGTGTGATGATCCGCTGAAGCCCACGGACAGCTCTTCTGCTGGTGCATCTTCTCCTGCCACATTTTGCCCTTCCACTAGACTTTCCATTGATGAGCTTGATCACACCACTCTGTGAACAGCCAGCCTACCTAAGCTATGAACTTTTGTGGCTTACCCATCCTTTGGAGGGTATCAATGATGGTCTGGCCAGTTGTCAAGTCTGCAGTCTTCTCCATATTGAACCTAACTGAGACAATTGAACCAAAGTAAAGCAATTTTATGACACCTGGGAAAACCTGAACAGTTGCTTTGAGTTTAGTAGATGAGTAGTGTGTGGCACTCAGTTTAAAACATTCATACCCTGTAAAATTTGGGCTGATTTCTTCACAGAATTGAAGAGACCAGGGGGATAATTAATGGCCAAAACAAAACCTTTTTTAATCAAAGAAAGTGCTGCAAGCTTGCTTTACTGTTTCTTTTACAACCCACATATCACAGTGCTTCTAATCTTTGATATTCTTTTAACAAAGCTGTAATTATCAGATGTTAGACAACCAGACGTACAATGCACAGATCCCATCTGCATGGAGCTGAGCCTCTGATCAATCCGTGATCGTGTCTCCCACCTGCTGCAGGTCCAGAAGCAGGCGCTGACAGCGGCCCCAATGAAGCTGTATGCAGCTGATCTTTGCTTTGGTTTCCCATGTTATGCTCCATCACATCATTGGGATTTTAAGCCTCCGGTCTGAAGTGAGCGCCACGTTTTTCCTAGTCAAAGCAGAAGTGAAGTGCAGTTTCAGCTGCACCAAACGCACCTGGGCATGGAAGATAGTGCCGTTTGTTTTGTGTGTGTTTTTTTTTTCAACCCGTGGACTCGATGTCCTGACAGCCTGGTGTTTGTACACAGTAAACACAGTAATTTACAATTTTTAAGAAAAAGTAGCTCAATCCAAAACTAGTAAACACACCGACTCTCAATAACATGACCACTCGACCTGATGACTGCCTACTTAGCTGAGGCAGCGCACAGCAGATGACTCCCCCCTCTTATGTCACAGGTCAAGGTTATGAAACTTTTTAATTAAAATTTGTGCCGTTATGCATTGTGAAATTTAAAATGCCCTCAATGAACGTTTCAAACTGTAATTTTTGGACAATATTTTATGTGCATTTTAGAAAATATGTAACCTGCAATATGCTCTTGTTTAACACCTGATGGCTCCACACAGCATAGATAATCAGAGTACAAATAGTTTCCAGAGTGAGAAATGTGTTTTCAATGTTTGAATGGGACAAAAGCAGGCGTTGCATCTACAAAAACTTTTATTTGAACGTGTTCATGTACCTCTCTTGTCCTCCAGGCTGTTCGATGTGGGAGGTCAGAGATCGGAGAGGAAGAAATGGATCCACTGTTTTGAAGATGTGACGGCTATCATTTTCTGCGTGGCTCTTAGCGGATACGATCAGGTGCTGCACGAGGACGAGACCACGGTAAGGACGCGGTATGCCAGTGTTAAAGTGTGACTCAGGAAAAGGCCATCACTAGATTAGCAATAATGTTTTACATAGATATTTATATACAGCTGCTTTCTGATTTTAAATAAAATCAATCTCCTTGAACAGCACAGTTGACTGTTTGTAACCTGCAGTAAGCTAATGTAGTTAAGTCAACAGGGCCGAAACAGTTTAAACACCTAACAAGTCAGAGCTTTCTTTTATTATTAGGCCCGAACAGCGAAAGCGCTGGGAAGACCTATTACAACTGTACTGTTTATTCTTGTTCCTGACATTGATTTGGCTTGTTGGAGGCCTAAACATATATGGATACTAGTTTTTGCTAACACACCAGGCGTACGTGAAATTCACGTACTTTATAAAGGTTTCCAAAAAGTTGCAACAGAATTGGCTCGACAGCGCAAAACCCCCCACCCCCGTAAAATGCCAAAAATCTTGTGCTTCTACAAGCTGTTTGAAAAAGTGCTTTTATTGTGACGTCACAATAAGCAGCATTTGCATATAACCGCTCTTTACCTCTCAACCCGCCCCCCTCCTGACATTTCAAATTCCACCCCACATCCTTCAAACGCAACCCACCAATTCCAATTTCATGCCATTCTCATGTGTGGCAAACCCACAGCCTAGCAACAAGATGGATGGGCGTGGTCTGCACCTGCTAATTTGCATAAGAGTGACAGAGCTCTCTGAACAGCTAAAAGTGGCTGAAATTGTGAAGAATTGAGCTGGTGAGATCTCTTTATGTGAGTGATTTTCTGCAAAGAACTTCATTAACTCTTTAGGCGCCAAAGTTGCAAAATTGTGACGAGCAACATGGATGACTTTAACAACCCACAGCTTCAAATAGGATCCCTCGTGTAGTTACTACTTTACACCATGAGATGGCGGACATCTGTGACTTCAATCTAAGCAACATTTGTGGGTGTGTTACCATGGAAAATTTTGGAGAAAATAAACCCGTTTAAAGCCTTTTTTCGCCTTCTTCGTTCCATTGGATCAACTAGATTTAGTAATAAAACTGAATATGTTAAAGTATGAAACAATTCAGTTTCAAAAGTCACAATATATAGTCTAACTCGTAGTATCGCAGTATACCGTATCGTCTCCCCTTTACATATCGTATTGCCAGATTCTTACCAATACACATCGATAAATAAATAATAAAAGTATCGATACACCGATATATCGCAATATTTAATTTTCCCGTATTGTATCGATATTCAAAACAAAAATATCGTTGTTTTTTTTTTTTAAGGATTTGAATGGAACCATTAATGATGACAGTAATTTTTGTACTAAAATTAAAAGTATAACTACTGGTTTGTGGCTGTTTTCACCTTCTTTGTTGCAGTGGATCAACTAGATCTAGTAATAAAACTGAATGTGTTAAAGTATGAAACAGGTTGGAGTGTTTAGACACTGTGACAGTTTTCCTACAGTTAAATTCAGTTTTAAAAATCACAATATATATAGTCTTACTCATAGTACTGCAATATATCGAGATATATCGTATCGTCTCCCCTGTATCGCGATACATATCGTATCGCCAGATTTTTGCCAATAAACATCCCTAATATATATATATATATATGTATGTGTGTGTGTATATATATATATATATATATATATATATATATATATATATATATATATATATATATATATATATATTTATATATATATATATATATATATTTATATATATATATATATATATATATATATATATATATATATATATATATATATATATATATATATATATATATATATATATATATGATTTTCCCATTTACAATATTACTTTATCTCTAACCTTTTTCAAGCTACAACCTTTTGAAATAGTGATTACAAAATTAAATATTTCATTTTAAAAACTATAGAGCCTAAAGAGTTTTCATGTTTTGTAAAGACCATAGACCTGTTATAACTTGTTTAAAGATGGGCATAATATGTCCCCTTTAAGAGAAAATCTGTTAACAATATTAATAATTTTTTACCTCATTCGATGGGACCAACCCTCCATGTAACCCAAAACAAATGATTCGATTTGAATGCTCCGTGTCACTGATGTATTTAAAACCAAACCTTTTCCTCTGAGGATTCAGAACTGGGAACATTTGCTTTGGAAGTCGCTCTATTTGTGCTGATGTCACGGAGCCTGGACCGTCAGAACATCCCAGAATAAGAAAAAGATGTGAAACATGCTCACAGCAGCTTCTGTTTATATGCATCGCTCTATTCTGTGTCTCTTGTTGTTGTGACCTAGTGTTTCCAGAGGAAGGTCCCAGTGACATCCTAGACACATTTATAGAGAGAATTATTGTCTGCAGTCAGCATCGAGTAGAATTTACAGGGATGTTTTCTAACCACACAGGGGGAGACAATCCATCATGGAGAAAATTGATAGAAAACTTTATTGGCTAATTTAACACTGCTGCTACTGTAATTGTCAGATGTCTGTAAACAAAGCACTTGCAGCTCAATGAGACAAAACTGAAAAGTTTTGACTGAAACCCAAGGATGCTTTAAACAGACCTGATCAGCGCTCTGTTGTCAGATGAACATAATCTATTTTCATTATCCCCAAGCTGGAAGTGATGGTGTAGGAGTTCTAATTAACAGACAAATGTGTTTTTTCCTCCTGGATCCAACAGCGACCCCTCCGTTTTACTATCAACAGCCTACTGTTCAGCAAAAATATTCCCCAATTGGAAAGAAAAATGTAACGACCTCCCAGTAATGGGACTGAGGAAGCAACACGTACCCTGATCCGACAGCTCGTTCAACTCACTGCTCTGCTGGGGTTTTAATTAAAAAGCAACTTCTCTATTAATGCTAATCTGCTTGCACCGGCAAGGAAAAGACGGAAACTAAAGCTAGATAATCCACCTTTACTCCTGGGTACTGTTCAATGACGAGCTCTCAAGTTTAAATTTTGACCTTTGTTTCCATTTTTTGCAAAAAAATTCTGAAAAGTTTGGTCGGCATTTGCTTTAATTGATAGATTAAGAAAACCCCCTTTCACTGAAATTGCAACTTGAAGAACGTATTTGAACATTAATTTTCAAGCCTTGCTATGCATTCTCAATTGGATTAAAGTCATGACTTTGACTAGGCCATTCCAACGCTTGAATACACATTAATCAAAACCATCCATCGTAGCTCTGGCTTTGGGTTTGTGTTTGGTGTCGTCCTGCTGATACATGAACCTCCACCCCAGCCTCAACTCTTTTACAGGTTTTCTATCAGGATTGTCCTGGACTTAGCTCCATCCATCTTCACATCACCTCTGACCAGCTTCCCTGGTTTTTCTGAAAAAAACCATCACAACAGCTTGTGGCATGTTTCACCATTAGGATGGTGTAATCAGGGTGTTGTGAAGTGTTCCTCAGCATAACGTTTTGCCTGTGCGCCAAAAGGTGAGTTTTTGGTCTCATCTGATCTGAGCATCCACCAGAGCATTTTTGCTGTGTCTTCTACATAGCAACAACAATGTTCTTCCCCCCACTTGCAAAAAGGCCAGATTGGTTGAGTGCTCGACTAACAGTTGTCCTGTCAACAGATTCTTCCACCTAAGGGGTAGATACCTGCAGCTCCTCCAGAGATACCATGGGCCTTTTGGCTGCTTCTCTGATTAATGCTCTCCTTGTCCAGCCTGTCAGTTTAGGTGGACATCCATGTCTTGGTAGGTCTGCGGTCGCTTCATGTTCAGATGATGGAACAGAGCTCCGTGGGCCTTTTTCCATCGAGCTGGTTCCAGTGCTAGTTTGGTGCCAGAGCCTGACTTGGCATCGGTTCTTTGGTTTTCCACCGCCAAAGCACCCGTTTCTTGGCTCCAAACCGATGCTTAACCTAAGAAATGCCTAATGAACTCCTCTCTCAGCCAAAGCTGGTGCTTGCTAAGAACTGCTTTCTGCCCTGCCCTCGCAACCAAGGTGTTGGGGGCGGGTTTACAAAAGCGTAGCATAGCTATCCTTATTCGTAACAACGTAAAATGGGCGTAAGTAAGAATATGTGATGTGCACATCTTTGCAAATCCAGCAAAGTGTGAAAGCACGAAAGTAGCACTTGTAAGAGCATGATGAATTCCTCTGTTGTTACAATCTCTCTGTTCGGGCGCTTCCTGTTTTCTTCTCCCCATATGGGCGTAAACAGTTCCGTTGCAACCGACTCAGTGAAGAAGTGAAGATGCAACCAGTGCTTTGAAAGGTCTGACTAAGCACAGGCTCTGGTACAAGCCCCGAACTAGCACCTGTTCTTTTTTTGGTGGAAAAGCGTAAGTGGGATGTTCAAATCCTGGGTTATTACTTTGTCCCTGACCTGTCTGCTGTGTTCCTTGGTCTTCATGATGCTCGTTGTTCTGTAATGTTCTCCAAAGAGCCTCTGAGGCCTTCATAGAACAGCTGGATTTTTACTCTTTTTCTGTTTGCTAATTAAGTTGTAGTGTGTGTTATTTTTCAGAGCAAAGGCTGCTGAATACAAATGCAGACTTTTCAGTGTTTGGTGACCAAACCATGTGTACTTCTACTACTTCTTCTACTTCAAAATGTATGCATTTAGTCTATCTCTTCAGCTCCCAGTAAAATCCAGTTAAGTTGGTGGTCCTGACAAAATGTCAACAGAATTGATGATGATGCTGCAAGGTGCTGGACTTTTGAGCTTTTAATGGTCTCTCTTTGCCATACCAGTTTTAGATGTCAGTTTAATAGGAGAGCTGCCCCTGTTACCCTTTTGGTAAAAGAGGTATCTTTAGACAGTAATAATACATTAACCAATTAAAGCACAGAAAGAGCATAAATCTTTAACTACAATGTTGTATTATAACACCAGCTTGTGAAGCCTATATAACCTGTTGTAGGAGAATGAGCTGCACGCTGTTCTAAGTGCCTCTGCCTCAGCCTCCTGTTCTTATATTTCCATAATTAGACTCATAAAAGCAACATTTGCATGCAAGCATGCTGAACTCTAGACGAAGCAGGGCACACAGTTTTATAATGTCATATTACCTGTGAAGGGACCTGTAGGTAAGTAACAGAGTTGAACTGCGATTTGTGTCACAGCTGTGGAAAACAAACCTTAAGCTGAAGAGCTTCTCACTTGGCAGTCGATCTGAATAGTAACAGAGTGGTTTAGTCACACGCTGTGCAGTGCAAAAGTATTTGCCTCCTTACATATTTCTCCTGTTTTTTTTTATTTTTTGTTACACTGAAATATTTCAGAGCATACAAAAAGCTAGTTTTGAAGGATTAGTTTATTTTCTTGAGGGGAAAACTACTCTAACCACTCATTACTTTATGTGAAAAAGTAAGTGCCCCTTAAACCTAATAGCTGTTTGTGCCTTGCTTGGCAGCAGCAATTGCCATCAAGTGTTTGTAATAGCTGGGAGTTTGTCTTTCATGTTGCTGGGAAGGAGTTTTGGCCGTCTCTCCTTTGTAGAATTGCTTTGCTTCGGCTAACCTGGATGGCTTTAGGTATGGTTGTTGTCCAGGCTTTGAATAGGTCATTCGGAGGTGGATTGAATTGGATTATTGTCGTGCTGTATAACTCAAGTGTGCTTGTTCTTAAGTTCAAAAACTGGTGGTGGAAAATTCTGCTTCAGGATTTAATGTTAGAGCAAGCAAAAGCAAAATTCATGGTTCCACCAGTTACAGGAAGTCCTCCAGCTCCTGAAGGAGCAAAGCAGCCCAGACCATCACACATCCACCTCCATGTTTAACTGTCAATATTATGTACTTTAAAAGATGCTGCATTAGTTTCAGGCTTGATTTATTGGGACAAAACAAGTTGGTTAATCACAGTTCATTTCTAATAAAACAAGGGGAGCAGTATTTTTTTTTTTCAAATTGGGCAGGTCAGCTTAGTTTGAAAAGAAATATAAATAAAATTAATAAAAAACTGCTTTTTGTTTTTATTTGATCATCTTTGTCTGATAATAAAATCTGTGTGATCTGAAATATTTATACAGTTGTGAGAAAAAAAGCAAAAACAGACATTTCTAAGGTGGCAAATACCTTTTCACAGCAGTGCTTTCTGTGTCTGAAATGTTGGCAACGATGGTTTAAAGTTGAAAAGCAGTGTTTAAATTTAATCTAGTTTCTGAATTTATCCCTACAAATACCAAAGATCTCTGTGTGCATGTTTTATCAAGAACATTTATATCCAACTGAACTCTATAAGTCCGAAATGTTGAGAAATTTTAGCCACAAGATGAAGTTCCATGAAATAAAGGTGTTTAAATCTGTTTTTAAGTGAGACGGTAAACTTGTTAAAGATCTCCAGACCAGCAAATTCAGCAAACAGATAATTCCATGAAAGTTCGGAGTTCCTTGGTTTATGTTTTTTCTGTTGGTAAAAAAGAAGAAAACCCCTTCATGGGCTCCATCTCACGGCCCCTGACTCCTTCTGGGTGGTGTCTGTTAGTACAAACAGGCCCTGCGCCACTTATTCTCTATCACTCCCTTCCTTTTTCTTAAGATCCGCATGTACTGTGTTTGGTTGTTGCTCGTCTTCATCGTGTTCTCTGAAATGACGACTGCTCATTGTGAACGCTGTCTTCCTGCCCTGTGAACACTTTCTTTGCAGCACCGGATGTGTGTTAGTGTTAGTGTGTCGGGTTGAAGGGGAGGGTGGATCTGGATGTGGGTGGGCGGGTCCCTTGCGTTTTCTGTTCCTTCTCTAAGCTCCGCCCTCCTGCAGCATCTCTGGCTCCTTCTACTCCTCCTGTCACTGTCGCCACCGACTCTCCTCTCTAACCAATCAGCTGTCAGATCTTCTGCAGACGCTCCACCCACAGACAGGTATGAAAACCTCTAAATAGGTTGACACACTCACCTTAGCAGCTGAAAGCAGGTCCTCTCTGTGTTTGTGAAGCTTAGCGGTTTCCTCTGTTTTGTAGCTCCTCTCTTCCTTCTTTTATCTGTATGTGAAACTCAAACAGTCGTTTCTCATCAATCTGACTGGTTGATGGATCCCATCAATCTCTTTCGCCACATGCTCGCCTTAGGAATGGGGCAATGTAGGATCAGAACCAGAGAGAAACTGCTTTCAGCTCACAGTTTGAAGGAATCTGTCTGTTTTCATCACCAGGTTCTTTACATGTAACTGTTATATGGAGAAATCAGTTAAACAGCTAGTTTCCTGCTCATTCTACCATTTTTTTTGAAGCACTGAGAATATTTAAGTGACGAAAATTAATAGAAAGCACAATTCAGCATGATAGGTTTTCTAAAAGGATGACGAATCAAGAAAAAATAAAAACATTCTTACATATGTTGTTTTTATGTAATAAACAACTTTTGATGCTTTATCTAAACCAGCTGCAATATTAATTTAGCAGCATTTAAATCTGCTCTTAATGTTTCTTTTTATTACTATATTAGGACCCTGTGGAGTGGTCATTGTGATCCTTTAACAGTGTATACAGTTCTGGCCTGATGTTTTCACCCATTCATCATCGCCATCATTTTATTACGACCTTTTATTTATCGAACTGTTCTGTTTCCAATGTGAGGTGATTAAAACGGCAATCATGCAACTCCTTTTGGTTCCACTAGTTGGATTTATTGTAGCACAAAGTCAAAATTATACATACAGGTCCACAAATATTTGGGTAAATGCATGTTGACTACACTCTTTTTGCAGCCATGAAGAAGCTCATGGCGTCATCCTCACTACATATTCCTCCACTCTTCATTGGTTTGGTACCCCAGACCCAGCATTTAAGCATAGTCCCTAAACTTTCATAAAGGTTTAGGTTGAAGCTTTGGTTAGGTTGAAGAAACTTGAATAGTATAAGTTACAACAATATCTAATTTCTCTCTGACATCAATAAAGATTTTTTTGAATGAATTGAATTGAACTGAATTCATTCATCCCATAACCAGTTTGGATTTCTGTTTAGTAACATTAGGTTTAGATCTCCCAGTTGTGTCCAAGTTTCAACCATCTGAAACAAAATGCCCTCCTCAGGTGATAGGATTAGGATGTTCAGGAACGAGCCCAAAATGACCGAGGCTCAAAACTGGACACTGCTTGATCACCAGTATCACTCTCCATGGTGAAACTAGTTTTACAGTAACATGGACAGTGATAGAGCCAACCAGGACAGAAGCATCTGCTCCATGATATCAATGGTAAATGGCCTGCATTTGTATAGCGCTTTTGCAGTCAGAGGACCACAAAGCGCTTTACACTACACTATCGACGAGACAAAGATTGAGATGGTTGCTCAGAATGAGCGGAAGTATGCATGAAAACGTCAAATTAAGCCTTTCACACCTACCTATTAACATTTAAGTTGTCAAGCATAGTGGAAGTTCCATGGTGCTGTTGGGCTGTCAGAGGTGCATGAGCATTGCCAAAGTAAATGTAATGAAGAACAAGGAGGACTTCTGCTGTGTTTTTAACTCCACCTCTTCAAATTGGGTGTTGATTGAAGATTTATCCTAATAAGAGCCTCAAAATAATTCAACATACATATTAGTGGGTCCTTGATGAGTGGGTGCAAATTTCGCCATCTCTGTGGAATACTGATTTGTCCTTCAATAAATTAAAATTATAATTTTATTTACCACTATCATCTAGTATGTTATTGGTTAGTTTTCTGTGGTGGATGCACACCATTAGCCTCAGTTACTTTCGAATTATTCAATATAATGGGGAGAATTAGTTTCTTATCATTTTTATAACCCTAAAACATTTCCAGAAAGTTTTTTTTTTTTAAACCCTTCACTATGTTTCTGTATTCTGAAGTACTGGGCTGATTAATCCTCAGGTGACAAGTCATTTTTTAATCAAGCTGTTCTTACATAAGAAAATCTTGCTCGGGAGCGCCTCTAGAGGTCAAAAACGTCACAGGGTTTCTTTCAGTGAGTGATGTTTTAGCTTAACATGATCCAGTTAGAGCAGACTCTAACACACAGCTAACAAGCCCAACATGCATGGCTTTGTGAAGCTCACTGGCAATAAGTGTTACTAATCATTTCTGTATGTTGCATGCTGTTACAAATACAAACACACAAAAATGCAGAGCACATACTGCTGCGATGGTTTTACGAGGAACTCCTCAAAACTTCTGTTCTGCTTTTTGATTTTAACTTTCATCACAGTTACTCCGTCAGTCCAGATTACGTGATGTTTGTACTCATCATTTTATTTCATTATGTCGCTGCAGATTATTGGGTGTTGGGAGTTTCTTCCCATTTAATTCTGTCCCCGTTTGACCCGCTCTGATCTCTTTCCCGCAGAACCGCATGCACGAGTCTCTGAAACTCTTCGACTCGATTTGTAACAACAAGTGGTTTAACGACACTTCCATCATCCTCTTCCTCAACAAGAAGGACCTGTTCGAAAACAAGATCGTCAAGTCTCCGCTGACCATCTGCTTCCCTGAATACACTGGTACATCCTTCACTGTGAATGCTCGTTTTATGCTGGATCCTGGTTTAAACATGGGGAGGTCACCAATTTTTCTAACCTCTACATACAAACTGATCATCCTAATCTTAAGGGTTGCGTATACTTCTCAATGCCTCTAGAATCTTCTTGATTCACACCAGAGGTTGTGCTAGACTTTTTCATTGACTGACAGGGTAAAAAGAAATCCTGTCATAATCTATTTTTACTGATCAATTTTTAAATGAGGCTGCACTGTGGAACAGTTGGCAGTGCTGTTGCCTTGCAGCAAGAAAGACCCGGGTTTAAATCCCGGCCTGGGGTCTTTCTGCATGGAATTTGCATGTTCTCCCTGTACATGCGTGGGTTCTCTCCGGGTACTCCAGCTTTCTCCCACAGTCCAAAAACATGACTGTTAGGTGTATTGGTCTCTCTAAATTGCCCTTAGGTATGAGTGGTTATTTGTCCTGTATGTCTCTGTGTTGCCCTGCGATGGACTGGCAACCTGTCCAGGGTGTAGCCCGCCTCTCGCCCCGTGATTGCTGGAGATAGGCACCAGTTCCCCCTCAACCCTGCATAAAATGGACGGGTACAGAAAATGGATAGATGGATTTTTAAATGATAATACTGACATTTTCAAAAGTAGTTATTTTCATTCCCTTCAATTAATGTTAAACCCGGACGAAATAGGTCAATCAGGTAAATCCTTCCTTTGTTCTGTTCAATTCAGTTTATTTATAGAGCGCCAATTCATAACAAGAAAAATCATTCCAATTCAATTGTTCATATCTTCCAGTCCGTCTAAAAGTTTTCTATTTAAGGAATCCCAGCAGATTGTGTTGAGTCATTGACTTGCAGCATTCACTCCTCCTGAACAAACATGTGGCGACAGTAGACAGACGACTGCTTTGTCGTTCACTTCCCAGCAATCCCTCATATTGAGCAAGCATGTAGCAACAGTGGAGAGGAAAAAGTCCCCTTTGTTCCCAACATTACTCCCTAATTGTATAAAATATATACTTACATATTGCATAGTCAAGTCTCCCTACTCACTTCCAAACGTGTGCCTCAGATGCATAAAACCATCTCCAAATTCCACATTTATTTAGAAAGTAGGTTTTGAATTACCTTCAGTTTTCAATTTAAGCCACTAGATGGCTCTCCATCCTGGAAACAGGGCCTTTATTTCCTTGTGGATTTTGAACAGTTAGCCCACAATTTATTTGTAGAATGATTATTTGGGATGCTAAAATATAGTTTCTTTATTTGTCTTCATTACTGCTTCACAAGCACATGTTTACTGTTACATTAATCTTCATTAATCAAGATTCAGAAAGCACAAAGAGCTGCAAATGCAAAGCAATCTTGAGACCTCCATGCAGCAGTAATTACAGCCATGTCAGTTGGAAAAGGTACTGCAGGTAGTTATGAGGAGCAATGTTTTGAAAATCAATCTGTACTTGAATACTTTCCATACTGGATTTCTCTGAAAGCAAAACTTTTATACATTGGAAACAGAGTAGAATTCTCTTTTTTTCTCACTTCTTTGGGGCTAAGAAACGTCTACAGTAATTACAGTCACGGTTTTAGACTAAAAAGGAGGAAATGTTCTGATCAATTTTAGACAATAGAGGTGCAGGTTGGTGTTATCCGACCAGGGACAAGAGTTGCAGAGAGTAAAAAAGAAAAACGGCACAAGAGAATGAAATCAAACCTTCCACAGTCTGAACTGCCAGAGCCTGAGTGTGTGCGAGACAAGAGAAGACACGAGACAAAACAACTAAACATGAAAGCGCCTGAGAGCGATAGTGGGAGGAAAATTAAGGGGAAAAATAGACTGTGGGAAAAAAGGGTAGAGAAAGACAAAACGCAGCAAGAAGGAGAGAGAAGGGATTCCAAAGCTGTCCTTCCCCTCTTCAATTCCTTCCCACTAGCCGGACTCTGACTAGACAGCGCTGCTAATGGCCGAGAGCCACCGAGACGTCGGCAACGCTTGGACCAGAAATGACTCCAGTCACTGAGATCAGACTCATCTCAAAAGCATGAGAACAACGGAAAGCAAGCCAAGAGCTGGCAGAAGACAGTGCTCAGCCTAACAGCTAATTATGAAGTGGAACTGAAAGGATACACAGTGGATTTGGCTCTGGTGTTAAACTGATCACCGCACTGACTGTGCGAATAACAGCTCCTCTGTTTTTAGCTTCAGGTTGTCAGAACTGTCAGAATGTCATACTTTTGCTACTGACTGGTGTGTATTAGTAATACAGGAAGACCAGCACACTGCGGCAACAATAACAGGATGCATTAATGTCCACTCCCATTTATTGGGCCGAACACGCAGTTCCAGTTTGTCACAAAAAGTTGCCCATGCATCATATTTCTTAAAGCCCGGCTGGCAGTGAGCTCAGCACATCTCAGCAGAATGTTTGCTGAGCTCGAGAGTCGAAGGTTCTGTTTTCAGAAAAGATCAGAAAATAGTGCTGATGGAGGAAAAACAGGGTGGGTGGCCCAAAGGTCTTTATGGTTTGGATGATAAATGCTTTTAAAAATCCATCGTGACTCTCACTACATGTCCTCTCTGTGTCTGTGTGTGTCCCAACCGCAGGTCCGGATAATTACGAGGAAGGAATCGCCTACATCAAGTCTCAGTACGAAGGCAAGAACAAGTCGACCAACAAGGAAGTGTACTCGCATGTGACCTGCGCCACGGACACCAACAACATCCAATTTGTCTTTGATTCTGTCACAGACGTCATCATAGCCACCAACCTGAGGGGCTGCGGCTTGTACTGACGCTCTTGAAGGATGGCCGAACGGTTTTATTTCTGTGGTACATTGTTATGTCACACATGGGGGTGGGGGGGGGGGGGGGGGGGATTCAATTGGTCACCATGTAAAAGTGGGTCAAATGTGGTGCCTGAGCTGTGTTAATGATGTCCTCCTTTATTACAGAGCAGACCATTAGTCCAGCTTGAGTTATCTCATTGGTTGGTTGGCTGAAACTTCTGCAGATGTCTTTTTCTTGTTTAGTTCCTGACCACTTCCCCTGCATACTATGTTATTTCTGCCCTGACCTGATCCCAGTTCTCTATCCTAGTCCCTCTGTTTCAGCCCTTTGCGCCAAAGTTACATCCCCTAATCCATTCTGTAAAGGGGCAATAGTGAGAAAAGCTTGCTGCCTTTTAAACAAGTTTGTTGGAGAAGCCATTCATGCAGTGTTGTAAGAAATTTACATTACTTTATATAATGCTGCATTCTATCTGTCCTAATACCACTAGGTTCCTTACCAACCCAGTTCAGAATCCAACATGGCCACTGCATGTGTAATCTTAGCTCCTGTCATTAACCAATTTTTTTGCACTACTGAGAGTGTACACACAGTACTGTAGAACCGTGGTTGGTACAGTTTGTTTTGCTACCAGTTAGCCTGATCGTTGAAGACAAAGCTACGTAAATTCCTGTGGTTTTCCATCCAATAACTGGACACTCTTATGTCAACTATATCTCTCCAAGTTTGACGCTCCAACATCTAAGGGTACAGTAAACCCCTGCCTATTTACAACTTAGTATTTGCAGATGTTTCTTTGGAACGTGACTCCAAATTCTTGATGGAAAATTTGCCTATTTGTTTTTTGTTTTTTTAAGAGCGTACCTAAAATATTGACGATGCTCCTTGACACGCTATTGGCTAGTGTTTGCAAAGCACCCAATCCAGGAGCACCATTCATTTTCTTGGCCCTGATTGGCTGTACCCCAAAAAGCGGAGATAAAGAAGACTGGATGATAGCTTCTGGGGTCATGCCAAGATGGTTTCCATTATGTATATTAATGCATATTAAGGTATATTTAGTGTTTTAACTATTAAAATAGGCAGTCAAAGGCCTTTTTAGAAGGGCTCATAAATGTTCACACGTTTTAGCTAATCACGGGTGGTTGTTGTACCTAGCCCCTGCAAAAAACAGAAACTAACTGTACTCTCAACATTGCTAACTCAGTATGACGTCATTACCAATCCATTGTGGATTAAACAGCTTACAATAAATGCTGTCGTTCAAACATAGATTTTTAATTTGTTACTATTAATATTAATATTTCCTATTACGGAATCATAAAATGTGGCTTTTTGTTCTTTGATTTGTTGAAAATTAGAATGTAAATGGAGGAAAACAGGACTTGAGCTCGGGTGAGGCTGCCTCATTCCCTCTTCTCTTCAGGATTCATGTTGCAGTGTGCACGGGTCCATTAGAAAACCACTTAAAACAAAGGGCTACAAAAGCTTGTGCTGACTCAGCCAGCCAGTTCCCAGATAGTGGCTGAATGGAAGCATCGATTTCACCCTGCCCTGAGACCACAGCCATTATCTGTAGCTGCTCTCTGTAATATTCCTAGTGTTCACTGTAAAAAGCCAGTGGTGAGCTTTGGAAGATTTTATCCTGGAGAGTGTATATGGTAGAGATTTGGGTTCAGATTGAAGGGTTGATGTGTTTTGTGGCCTAAATAATAAAGATTATTACATGTTTTGGAAGGTTTAGCAGAATCAACTTGAAAGATGGCTCTCCTTAAACTGTCTGATCTAAGTGGATATACTGCTGTAAGCGGACCTTGGCATATTTTACTTCATTGCACAAGGCCCATGTTTCATTACTCCCATCCTGCCTTACTTTTAAGCAGGTAAATGAAATCATCAGCTCATCTTTCCGCATCTGTGCCAAATTTCCTAATTAGCGATGGAGAACTCCCCGAGGCTGTTGATCAGCCTGCTGTGCATGATTCTGCATGTGGATTTTCAGCTTTTGTGTGTGTTTGCAGATTGCATACAGTTAACGGTGCATGTGTGTGTGTGTGTCATTTAACAGAGCAGTAAAGGTCAGCCCAAAAAAACGCGTGTGTCTGTGTGTGTACATGATGTGTTTGAGACCACATCAGCTCACAGATGCAGTGGTGGAGTCAGTGTCTGTGGATTAATTACCCGCAAGGCACCTGTCTACCCTTTACACTAACACAAACACACACAAGAGCACGAGCCAAGTGCACACACATGCACTAAAGGCACAAAAAGCCCCTTGGGTTTTTAAAATGTCAGAACACCTTCCATTGCCAAATGTTCCCATCCTTCGCAGCTAAAAGCATCAGATAGATTGTGGTTGTTGAGGCAAACAGAAAATCTGCTATTTGTGTGTAAGAATAATGAGACAGTAATTAGTTTTGGAAGATTAACCATTATTTTGAAATCTCTCTTGGTAGAATAGATAATACAATAAAGACAATTGTATTCTTGATTGTTTTTTATTTAGTTTGTTCTCTACATAGTAATGATGTTTCTTGACCTTTTTACAGAAAGTAGGATAACTGCCTGTTTTTTTAAATTCAAACCTAATGCCTTGTCCACACGTAGCCGGGCGTCTCACAAAACGAAGATATAGCTTGTCATCCATACGGAAACACAGATTTAGGGCACCAAAAACACTTCTTTAAGCCTTTCGCTTGGGGACAGAAACAACTGGGGTTGTAGGTTTTGCTGTCTGCGACAAAAATGCTCCAACATCACTTGTGCGACCTGTGTTTACACTCAGAAACAGCATTCATGCCCTCAGAGATGTGTTGGCATTATCAATTGTGCAAGCGCTTTTTGCTTGCTTGTTTTTACAAGCTCAATTACTGCTGCATGTAGAAGTAGAAAGTAGAAAGTTACCCTTAAGTGGATAGGATTTGGGAGAACTACTGTCCCCTACAGGTTTGGCATGTCTATAAATGTGGTTAGGTGCGGACGGAGTTTTTTCTTTTTCTTTAAAGAGGTGGTATAGATCCATATTGCGGGGAAACCCAGTCTGACGCTCCACAACCTCGTTACCACTTCCAAAAAAACCAGGGAAAAAAACAATCTCAGAGCCAGCTTGCGCTTTTACCGTTTACTGAAAAATGAAGATGTACAATAACAAACAAAAAACTCCATGAGCTATATCCTATAGTCCTTGATCAAACAAAATAGCAGGTGGCATGGGAGGAGGTCAAAAAACTGTGCGGCTTCACCCTGCATCCTATTAGTCTGGAATAAATCTTTGCTCTCCATCGGCCCTCCCATTAATTATCCTCTCAACAGTTCGTACATAAAATGAAATTAACATTACTTCTATAAATTCTGTATGTTTTCAAACATATATTCTAGTAATTTCAAAACAAAAAAGATTAAACAGTGTGAGTTATTTATGCAGTCCTCAAAATCAGTTTAGGCTCCTACAGGTGGTGAGAATATTCGTTTTTTTTAAAAGACCCGGCTACATGTGTACATGGCCTAAATTCTGACCCTAAAGCAGGCCATCTTTTCTTTTTTTGTGAAGCTGGGTTGTTCTTTTTAATTTGTTGCAGGTAACTATTTAAGCCACTGTGGTCTCCATATCCAAAATAATGCACTGTATATGTGACATTGTCTTGTTAAACGTTGCTTAAAAACTTTTTTGTTGTTCAGTTTCACTAAAATAAGCCAGAAAAGAATGTAAAATAGGATGGCATAAGCGCAGTTTATTGTTGTTTTGATAGTTTTTTGTTTCTAGTTTCAAACATGTTGTAAAGAGCAGCCAGAGGTAGACGGTTGGAGAGGAATGTCCTGCTGAATTTTCCATGTACATGAAGTTCTGTAAGCTCCAGCTCACACTGAGATGATAAAATAAAAGACTTCATTTTTATTTGCCTTGGGGCAGAAAGTGACTACATACTGTTTGAGCTCTGTCTCCTCAGTCAGCTTCATGCGGCACTAAGAAAGAAAAAGATGGAGTTATTTTAAGCTGTTCGTCAGCAGTATTAATAGTTTACCCCTCAGTTTGTTAATAACGGACACATAATTCAAACCTAAATGATCAAATTAGTGTTTTTGCAAATCTAAATAAATGACTGTAAATTAGCAACAGTTTGTGAATTGGAACTGTAAGCATTTTGTATATCTTCGGTTAAGGTTAATCGTTTTACAGCACTGAAATGTCTTTGCAGATGTCTTAGAATCTCTGGTTTATTGTAAACCCTATGGAAGAGGTCGTGTGGTTAACTCGTTTTAGTTAATCTGATGTTCTCCATGCACCCCTGAGTGGTAAACACTGAGCATGGCTCCCACGGATCCCTGTGGGCCTTTTTCGGTGCCAGAGCCTGACTTGGAACTGGTTCTCTTGGTTTTCCACGACAGAGCACCCGTTTTTTGATTCCAAGCTCATGCTTAAAGGCCCCACTTCAGTAGAACAGCAACCGGTTCTTTGAAAGAACTGACTAAGCCCTTACTCTGGCTAATAAAAGGCTAAGCTAATAAAAGGTGAGGGAGTTAATACTTTGACATCATATTGAAAAATCTGTTTTTACCCAGAAAAACGGAAAACTAATGGATTTTTTTGCATCCTGGATTCTAACTGGCTTTATAAATAACATCAATATTTTTTTAATGTGTACAGTGTTAGCCATGAAAATAGGCTGACTCTTTTCTATATGTTTAGGCAATTAATACTATCCATGATCATTGTCAGGGCTCCTTCTACGCTGTCGTTCTAAAGCCATTGTGAGACGTAAGCAATAATGACGTTAAGCACAGGACCTACAGCTCTTGTTAAAGAGCTGTAGGCCCCCAGTAATAACGTAAAGAACCTCGGCGTTATTTTTGACCAAGACTTGACATTTAAATCCCATATTAAACAGGTTTCTAGGATTTCTTTCTTTCACCTCAAGGCTGGACTACTGTAATTCTTTACTATCAGGAAGTCCACAAAATGCCATTAAAAGCCTTCAGTTGATCCAAAATGCGGCAGCAAGAGTTCTGATGAATATTAAAAAGAGAGATCACATTTCTCCTGTTTTAGCTTCCCTTCATTGGCTCCCTGTTAAATCCAGAATAGAATTTAAGATCCTTCTTCTTACATACAAAGCCCTTAATAATCAGCTCCATCATACATCAGAGATCTAATTGGTCCATATGTTCCCAACAGAGCCCTTCGCTCTCAGACTGCAGGTTTACTTGTAGTTCCTAGGATTTCTAAAAGTAGAATGGGAGGCAGATCTTTTAGTTATCAGGCTCCTCTCCTGTGGAACCAGCTCCCAGCTTTAGTCCGTGAGGCAGACACTCTGTTTACTTTTAAGGCCAGGCTTAAAACTGTCCTTTTTGATAAAGCTTATAGTTAGAGTGGCTTAGGTCATCCTGAGCTATCTCTGTAGTTATGCTGCTATAGGCTTAGACTGCTGGAGGACAGACTTACCACTTTTCTTCACTCTGCTACTTCCTTTTCTCCTACGACTCTCCAGTTGTATTACAGTACATTCTGTTATTTCGACTGTTAACTTTGTTTTCTCTCAGTGTTTTTCTCTCCATAGAAGATATACCTGGTCTGGTATCCTGCTTGGCTGCAATGCCCTGTTGGACGGGGGGCATCGACTGGGATGATGCTCCCAGTAACTGAACATCCACTGTGTCCTGTTATCAACTTTTTACTTTCTGTAACATAGAAAGTTCTCTTATATCAGATCTTCTGTTCCTTCTGTGTTTCTGCTCTGTCTTCTCAAACCCCCAGACGGTCGTGGGAGATGGCCGCTCCTACTGAGCCTGGTTCTGTTGGAGGTTTCTTCCTGTTAAAGGGGAGTTTTTCCTCTCCACCGTCGCTACATGCTTGCTCAGTATGAGGGATTGCTGAAGGATTGCTGTGGTTGGAAAGTCTGCCTCTACGGAGCCCAACCTCACGCCAATGACTGACGCAATCTGCTGGGATTCCTTAAATAGGAAACTTTTTAACTGATTGGAATGTTTGTATAAATGTATTGAAATGAGTTCTTGTTAAGTGCCTTGAGATGACATCTGTTGTGAATTGGCGCTATATAAATAAACTGAATTCAATTGAATTGAATATACATGTCAATCTGTTCTAGAGCTCAAAGTCTGGTTATAGTGGTGAGATTCCTGAAGAAAGATGGCTAAAAAGGCGCTAACAACAAAAACGTAACATTGTTAGCATATGAGCTAAACTTTAGAAGTAATATTTAACATGTAGACTTAAGCTGAACGTTGCTAAAAAAGAATAAAATCAATTCAGTTTATTTTTATAGCGCCAATTTATAACACACACATCACAGGGACTTTAAAAGAAAGTCAATGCAATCATAAAGATCAAAAATCAAGTACAAACACTACACCTGATCCAAGTTATCAAACAATGCATAAAATTGAGCTTATTATTTAAATTAGCTTATTATTTAAATTGGTTAAAAAGTCTTATATCTCAGGAAACCTTGCAGACTGCATTAAGTCATTGCCTTGCAGCATTCACTCCTCGACAAGTGATAGTGAACAATGACTTGCATCGTGTCATTGAATTTGCAGCAATCCCTCACACCAAGCATGCAAATAACGACAGCGGAAAGGAAAACTCCCCTTTAACAGGAAGAAACATCCAACAGAACCTGAACCTGGCGTAGTGTTAGCTGCCCTCTGCCAAAACCAGAGAAGACGGAGCATACACACACAAAAAGAAACAGAAGCACTGATCCAGGAGTCCTTTCTATGTTTTAAAAAAAAGTAAAAAGAGTAGCTCTTTTAGTGGCTTCATCTAGGAAAGAAACGAGGCTAAACAGGTGAGCTCTGAGCCGGTTTTCAAGCCTATAGGACGAAACAGAGCACATACAGTTAGTCGCAGTAAAAGCTCAGCCAATAGCTTTGTCTAGAATAGAGACAAAACATTGAAAGACAAGCCAATTGGATCATCTATAAAGAACGTTAAGCTCAGCCAATGCCCCCCACCAGGAAGGCATCACAGCTAAACAGAAGAGCAGACCAGATGTACCTTCTATGAAAAATTTAATGTAATATACTCCATTTGAAATTCTGTGTTTAAACGGTTAACTAGTAAACATTTCATGCAATCTGGTGCAAAGTTTCTGGTGTCCATGCAACTTTTAATAGCTGAGTTCTCTAATGTTTTCTTTTTTGCTTCAATACAGAAACTAAAAGTGAGTCTCTAAACCAAATCCATCCTTTTTCATACCTTTTTAATCTTTGCAGGGTCAATGGTAGAGAGGCCAAGTGTGCCCCAGAGAGGTCGCCAGTCTAGTACAGGGCACCAAATATTGAGCTCATTTGGTTTTTGTTTTTTAGAAAAGATTGTGAATGCATGAATACATCAATGTATTTACCTTACATTCCAGGGAAACATGACTCCTATGTTGCACTCCAGTTGCTAGAACTCAAATCTGGATATTATATCACAACCAGATTTAACTTGTTTCAGAAATTCTGAGAGATTTCCAAAAATTGGTTCTGTGTGACTGGGATAAGTTATACCACCAATACCACAATATTGGTATGACTGATTTATTAAGAATAAACCTTTAGGAGATCAAATAAACAGTTAAGGACCTTCTCTGGTACTATATTCGATCCATGTTGCAGTTATGTTTTAATATGAAAGCAGGTTTTCTTTCTGAACCAGGGATACACCCTCTGGTAGACATTTCACATCTTTTTCGTTTTGCTATGTTTTTAAGCTAAATGCTGTTGCAGTGTTACCTCTCTTGCGTTATCTGTTCCTACATGGGTCTGAACATGAGGAAATTAATCATGTGTGTTGCTTTTGAAGCACTCCTGTTCTGAATAGTGTCTGTGTACTTAGATCAGTGGTATAAAATTAACGTTCTGCTTCATCAGGACCGGGTACATTACTTTTCTGTGATGTCGTGTTCTTTTCTTTCTTTTTTTCTATATTTTTCTTTTTCTTTGTTGAATTAGTAAAAAGTCAACTGAGCATTTGGGAATTACATTTTAGTTCTGTATGAGTTTCCTGAAGTGGTCAGATAATTATTAGCCAAATCAATCAGAAAGTAGATTAAGCCACAAGTTTCACTTTTGTTTTCAAGCATCAAGCATGCCAAGGTGAGTGAAGCCTCTGGGTAGCGTGGTGTGAGATTATTAGCTTTTATTTCAAAGTTCCTGTGCTTGAGTCCCAGTTTGTAGCAACTGCTCACATTTGTGGTATACATTGTGTTTGTGAGCTTCAAAGCCCATGTGGCTGAAAAACCTGCTGCAGCCCAGTTTAGCTGATGATCAAATGGTGTGTCCACCAGTGTAAGAAATTGGAAGGCAATGTCATAGTGGTCATTTCCTATGGTTTTATGGCATTATATATAATTGAAACAAAAGCCAAATACCAAATAGTGTGATGAAGCAAAACATTTTCTTTAGTTTCGTGCTAAAGACATCCTACTGGATTGTAGTCAGTGGTTGCCAAATTTCAAGGAGAACGACAACTTCATCATTACATTCAGAAAAATACTTCTCTTTATAACTGCAAGCTAGTTAAAGCCAGACAGTATAATTTAGTCAAATGGAGGTTGATTATAACTCTGCAGTCTGTACCTCTCAGATTCACAAAAGGTATTACATTTTACTTTTTTCGTTTTATTCCTTCAACCAAGTTCAGTAATCATGAGGATTTTTAATTAAAGAACATTCAGTCTTTCCACTGTTTTAATTTGAAAAAATGACATCTGAATATGATACCCAAAGGACCAATCAAGAAAGAACTGATGCTAAAACACAAAGAAAAAGGCAAATATTGTTTGCTCGATTTTTTTGCTATTTTCGACAATAACAGACAATGCAACTTAAGGTTTACAAAACTCCACATTAAATGGGGAAAATATCCCCAAACATCCCATAGATTCCAATTCAAAATCTATTAGGGAAAACCTTTGCCGGGTTTTCTCCTAGCAGTTTATTCAGACTCTTTTAGAGTTCAGTTTTTCTTCCAACTTAACTTTTAACAATTTACATCTTCTTAACTGGTGTAAGCATTCAGATTTGCTCATTTATACTTTATAGAAAGTGTTTTCTTTAATAAACAGTGAACATTTTCTTAGACCCTATAGTGCTTGGATTGATTACTGTAAACAATATGGACTGTTCATTCAGCTTGACCTCCTGGGACATCCATTAGTTTTTTTTTTTAAGTAAAGTATCCCGATGTAGCACTGAAGCCAATAGGGGTTTTCAGGAGGAAGACAGGACTGATGTCAAATCCCTGCAGAGAGAGGAAAATCGATCCAATCACTGTGTGCATAGACATGCGTGTTGGGGCCAAACCGCCAAGACCCAGGAAGGATGCCAAAAAAAGTAGATACCTAATATGTGTTGGCTGCAGATATAGAGGGATTTGTGGGTAATGTAGTCTGCAAGAAAGGACAAGTGTCATTTCTCAGTGTAAATCATAAATTCAGTGATCCGCTCAGATTCTTTCCCGAGCAGCAGAGAGAAAGTGTTGCACTTTGTGCCATGTTTTTTGTTTTTTCCCACTAACCGCAGCATAACACAGTGGTGGCCAAACGAAGAACTAAAACAAAGTGACAGAAAATCTCCATATAAGATTTAGACAAGCTCCCATCCTGACCTTGCTTACATGTCCTTATGAGCGATCTTATGATTTTTTTGTTTCCACTTTGCTGTAATGAGCACTTAAGCCTTCGCAGAGCTGAAGAGAATCTCGCTTTCTTGTTGGAACCGGAGAGCAGCCATCGCGCTGCAAGGTTTCCGGCTGCAGTAATGTACTCTGGAAGGCAGATTTAACTCTGGCGCATCAAATCTGGCTTTTCTCATCATGCTCATGATTGAACCCTCCTGTTACCATAAGTTAACTCTGGGTCTTTACCAACCAACACTGTAAACACTGTCCAGATACTGGAAAACCTGCACAAACTATATGTGGATGTGTATATTCTGTGTGTGTGCAAGTGCTAAACTGTTTGTGCTGTAACTCCCTTTCTGTGTTGATAATTTATTGAACATTGTATTTATACATGAGACAATAATAATAAAGCATCACATGAGCAACCGGAGATGTGTGATTATTTTTCCTCCTAAAATGTTTTTCCAGGATATTGAAAAGGTTATTAGGAGGAAGTTTATTAGTGTTTGGTCTCTTCTTTGCTTCTCCATCTTCTTCAATTTCTTTTTTTTTTCTTTTTTTGGAGGTGGAGGGGGGTTCTTGCCGTTGCTGTAATTATTTATTAACGAAGGATTTCCGTAAAAAAATAAAACAGCCGCTGTCTGAGTGCGGGACAAATAAATGCAGCATCGACGGGTGCGGAAAATGTTGAAGCATCGACTCTGCCGAAAACAAGCCTCCCTCTCTGTTCTCTTTTTGCACTCTTTTAATAGGAAGCATGTTGTGTAAATCTCTGCACTTTCGTTGACTTGCTGTTAACTTGAAAACTTCCCCTGTTTTCTCATCATCCTCTTTCTTCATCGCTGTTCATTCTTCCTCTTTTCATGTCTTCACCTAATCCTATTTTCCCACCTGCTTATTCCCACTCCTGTCTTTCTGGTCTTTTCCTTACTCCTTCACAGAATCGCATGCATGAGTCTTTGATGCTGTTCGACTCCATCTGCAACAACAAGTTCTTCATCGACACCTCCATCATCCTCTTCCTCAACAAGAAGGATCTGTTTGCAGAGAAGATTAAGAAGTCTCCACTCAGCATCTGTTTCCCGGAGTACACAGGTGAGAGATGTGAAGCTGTTAGAATGAAGTGTGGTGAACAAGTATTTTTTTCCACTTAAAGATTTCTTTGTTTTGTTGTCGCAATTAAATGTTTCAGATCTTTAAATAAACATTCATGTTAGACAAAGATATCAATAAATACAAAAAACTGATAATTGCATTTATTACAAGAAAATCCAACCTAGCCCTACATGAAAAAGCAAGATCCTCCCCTTATTAACCCCTGAATTAACTGTGATTAACCACATTTCTGGTTAAATATCAACAGCCACACCCAAGATCATTACTACCAGACCCGTAAAATTAGGCAATTGCTTACATAGGACCTGTTTGACAACACAAAGTTGGCTGAAAGTTCTCAAAAAGCAACACATCATTCTCCAACCTGAAAAAAAAATCAACACAAGACCAGGATGTCGCTGACATCTATAAGTTGAGAAATGGTTCACGACTGGAGAAAACACGCAGCAGTGGTGAATCCTCCCAGAAGAGTGTACATTGATGACTTAGCAGATCAGAAAAAACCCAGAACAGCAGATCAGAAAAAAACCCAGAACATCTAAAGCTCTGCAGACCTCACTTTACCATAATTAAGGCCAGAGTAGAAGATTTAACCGTAGAAATGAGACTGCGCACAAATTTGGGAGCAATGAGGACAAAAACAGTTGTTTTACATTTAATAAAATACTTTTTGTAAAATATTTTATGAAATGATGAGACAAAAGTGGAACTTTTTGCAAAGTGTGCCTTCAATTATTAGAACTACATCTCAGAAAAAGAACATCATACCTCCAGTCAAACATTATGGTAGTAATGTACCGGTCAGGTACTGCTTCAGGATCTAGAAGACCTAACTAGAATCTCCAGCCATCAGTTTGAGACCTTAGAATGCTGTCAGATAACCTTGATCAGGCAATTCGTACTAGAAATACCCTCTAATGGGGCTGAGTTAACACACCCATTTTTCTATCGTCCATACCCGCTTTATCCCCATACGGGACCACTGGGCTCAGGTGGTAGGAGTTTGTCCCGTAACCGGTGGGTTGCCGGTTTGAATCTGCTCCGTCCTTCTCCGTCGTTGTGTCCTTTGGCTTGACACTTCACCCGCGATGCCTGCTGGTGGTGGTCTACATCAGAGGTGGCGCCTGTGAACTGCAGCCTCAGTGTGCCCCATGGCAGTTGTGGCTACAATGAATGTAGTGTAAAGTGCTTTGTGGTCCTCTGACTGAAAAAGTGCTGTACAAATGCAGGGCATTTACCACTTATCCTACAGGGTCGTGGCGGGCTGGCACCTATCTCCAGGGGTCACTGGGTAAAAGACGGGGTACACCCTGGACAGGTCGCCAGGGAACACTGAGACACAAAGGACAAACAACCATGCATGCACATGCTCACACTTAAAGGCCACCTAGAGAGAACAATTTACCGAACAGTCATGTTTTGAACTGTGGGTGTATTTGTATTTAGTATTTAAATGTTGCTGACGAATGAGACACGAGGTATTACGGTATGTGCATTGGCAATAATTGGTTTGGATAGTGTATTTGGATAAGATTTTTTTTTTTCCTTCAATGAATGAAATTAATATTTGGAACCTGCCTTTTGTGCTTATTCAGGTTATCTTTGTCTGATTTCACAATATTTTGATGAAACATGTAAAACAAAACTGTCAAATTAAAAGACCATCCGTATGGGAGCAAACACATTTATTTCACAGCATTGATTATCAATATATAGAATGAGGGAGCTCCCAGTCAGTAACTCCAAAACCAAGATTTTGCGCAAAGATAACTGACTGTACCTTGGATTCATTTTGTCAAAAATTGGACGCTTGTGATATGGA
The DNA here is from genome assembly GCA_963556495.2 of Valencia hispanica. Classification (NCBI taxonomy): domain Eukaryota; kingdom Metazoa; phylum Chordata; class Actinopteri; order Cyprinodontiformes; family Valenciidae; genus Valencia; species Valencia hispanica. Next base: position 6,258,298 of record OY747706.1, read on the forward strand.
GTCAACAAGCTAATTTTGACATATAAATAATTTATCATGTCATCAACATAGACATAATCTGACGTTAAGATCGTTTAGGTTTCATTGTCTTGTTTTGAGATACTAAAATCTAAGGCTTGTTTTAATTATCTCATTATAGGGATTTTTACATTCATTCTGTCTCCAGTTTGTATTTCTTAAAAGACCTGAAGCTTATTTTTTTTTTTAATGTTTCATTATATCATTAGCCGTGGAAATGAGATTACCTTGAGGTTGTTTGAAGAAGAATCAACCCAGTTTGATAAAGAAAGGTGGCAATGTCTGTATTGCTTAGTACAGGTCCTTCTAAAGAAATTAGCATATTGTGATTAATTTCATTATTTTCCATAATGTAATGATAAAAATTAAACTTTCATATATTTTAGATTCATTGCACACCAACTGAAATATTTCAGGTCTTTTATTGTTTTAAACTGATAATTTTGGCATACAGCTCATGAAAACCCAAAATTTCCTATCTCAAAAAATTTGCATATCATGAAAAAGTTCTCTAAACGAGCTATTAACCTAATCATCTGAATCAAATAATTAACTCTAAACACCTGCAAAAGATTCCTGTGGCTTTTAAAAAGTCCCACCCTGGTTCATTACTCAAAACCGCAATCATGGGTAAGATTGCCGACCTGACTGCTGCCCAGAAGGCCATCATTGACACCCTCAAGCAAGAGGGTAAGACACAGAAAGAAATTTCTGACCGAATAGGCTGTTCCCAGAGTGCTGTATCAAAGCACCTCAGTGGGAAGGAAAAAGTGTGGCAGAAAATGCTGCACAAGGAGAAGAGGTGGCCGGACCCTGAGGAAGATTGTGGAGAAGGACCGATTCCAGACCTTGGGGGACCTGCGGAAGCAGTGGACTGAGTCTGGAGTAGAAACATCCAGAGCCACCGTGCACAGGCGTGTGCAGGAAATGGGCTACAGGTGCCGCATTCCCCAGGTCAAGCCACTTTTGAACCAGAAACAGCGGCAGAAGCGCCTGACCTGGGCTACAGAGAAGCAGCACTGGACTGTTGCTCAGTGGTCCAAAGTACTTTTTTCGGATGAAAGCAAATTTTGCATGTCATTCGGAAATCAAGGTGCCAGAGACTGGAGGAAGACTGGGGAGAAGGAAATGCCAAAATGCCTGAAGTCCAGTGTTAAGTACCCACAGTCAGTGATGGTCTGGGGTGCCATGTCAGCTGCTGGTGTTGGTCCACTGTGTTTTATCAAGGGCAGGGTCAATGCAGCTAGCTATCAGGAGATTTTGGAGCACTTCATGCTTCCATCTGCTGAAAAGCTTTATGGAGATGAAGATTTCATTTTTCAGCACGACCTGGCACCTGCTCACAGTGCCAAAACCACTGGTAAATGGTTTACTGACCATGGTATTACTGTGCTCAATTGGCCTGCCAACTCTCCTGACCTGAACCCCATAGAGAATCTGTGGGATATTGTGAAGAGGAAGTTGAGAGACGCAAGACCCAACACTCTGGATGAGCTTAAGGCCGCTATCGAAGCATCCTGGGCCTCCATAACACCTCAGCAGTGCCACAGGCTGATTGCCTCCATGCCACGCCGCATTGAAGCAGTCATTTCTGCAAAAGGATTCCCGACCAAGTATTGAGTGCATAACTGAACATAATTATTAGAAGGTTGACTTTTTTTGTATTAAAAACACTTTTCTTTTATTGGTCGGATGAAATATGCAAATTTTTTGAGATAGGAATTTTGGGTTTTCATGAGCTGTATGCCAAAATCATCAGTTTTAAAACAATAAAAGACCTGAAATATTTCAGTTGGTGTGCAATCAATCTAAAATATATGAAAGTTTAATTTTTATCATTACATTATGGAAAAGAATGAACTTTATCACAATAAGGACCTGTAATGTAAAAGGAAACTTCTAAATAATTATTGCAGCCAGTAGAACATCTCCATTCTACTATAGAAAACACTGCAGATTATAAACTGTCAGAATTTAAAACTTAGCTGGGAAATATTGCTAAAAACTAAATTTTAGTGGTGTAGCGGTTCATTTATTCGTATTTTTCGGTACAGCCCTTTTGGTTTGGTACGCACATTTACCGAACAAATACAGCTGATTTCTACCTGAACACATGCATGAATGTTTATGTGTGGAACTCAGAGCGCAGTGGAACGTTTCGCAGAGCAACTTTAAAAAGTCTCACCAAAACAAAACAGAAAGGACTCCCAGCTATCACTAAACTCTGCTATTTGGGAACATGAATGGTTTCTCATTCAGCTACAGTAGAAAAAGAAAGATGGACTGAACTAGAACTTTGTCAGTGAACGCATCTTTCAACAGCAACAAGGTCCATAACACGCTCTGCACTGAACTGAATGACTCACCTGAAACAATGTCAAGCTGAATGGAAATATCACTGATACTAGAGAAACACCAGCTGAAGTCCACATGGATACCAGTAGCATCCAATCAGAACAAACTCCTTATTTTGGATAAAACTGTAAATCGGTGGAATCCCTGTTGATGAGAAGGGATTCTCCCAGCAGCTGGCCATGCTGCATTCAAGTACAGCTGGGAGACTAGACTGTTGAAATGTCAAAACAACTCTAAAGGGAAATAAGCATGTTTTATTCTCAAATATGGGCAAAGTGGGCAAAAATTCTTTGAACTTTTCTAAGCTATAAAACTGAATGTTTTCAAGTTGTCATATTATTGTCTACTCTGGCTATGTCTGCTTGTACTATTATATATATATTTTTTAATCCAATAAAAAATTTAACTTATAACATAGTAGAATCAAATTAATTTTAGGAATTGAAAAGATTGGAATTCAGGAAAAATGGTTTTGTTTTTAATGCTGATCAAAGTAAAGAAATAAAAAGTCATATGCACATTTTTATTCATTTTTCTTGATTAAAGTGTACCGAAAACGTACCGAACCGTGATATTTGTGTACCGTTACACCCCTATGAAATATACATCCTGTGTCTGCAGCGTTGGTTCTGATTGTATGAAGGTGTGAATGCACTGCTGGTGAACAGCATGAAGTCAGCAGGTATCCTGGACTCTGAGCCCCATTCAGACACATACCACTGTCTCTGCCCTGCAGACCGCCGATGCTCCGGTTCTCAAAAGTCAACCACTTTTATTCCAGTTCATTTAATGTCGATTCAGACGTTCTTACAAATGTATCTATGACTGTTTAAACCCCGAAAAAATTGACCAAACTTTGTCAGAGTTGCATTCATCACCTTTGGAGAGGACTAACATTGCTGCTTCTATGTTTCAGTGGTTGTGACTGCCACTGATGGGTTCATATTTCCTGTCCGGACAGAAAATCAATTTTCTCTGACAGCTTTTGGCAAGGAAGCAAACAAGCTCATTCCCTCAGATTGCTACTTAGGAGCTAGTCGTACTTTGGAGCTTAAACTCTTAACCTAAAACCTTAAATTAACCTTAAGATTACTCAATCGCAGAGAGAATCTCCCGAGCCCATTTAAAGCTGGATGTAAAGGTATGAATGACTGATCTATACTGACTGAGTGAGATTTCCTGGAAATTAAATGTCATTTTAAAACCTCCAGTCTGTTCTTGGTGCTGATTAACAGCTGTCTGATTGAGTACATTAGTTGTGCATGGGGCATTCAGAGAATACTGCAGAGGATACTGCGTTATAAACCATCTGAAAAATGCACCACATTAAATCGTATAGTGTGATTGCAGCTTCAAGTTAGTTTGCAGCAGAGAAGGGGGAGCAAAATATTTGGAGGAACATTAAACCTCGGCTCGAGGGGAGATTTACTTTACTGCATTTACAGAGGAGCAGAGGAGAAATGATCGCAAACACAGGGAGAAGAGAAAAGGGGTGTTGGCAGCGAGAGGCTGCAGAAGCAGCAGAGGGAAGCAGAAAGACGTCTTGACATGGAAGTGAGAGCCAGATGTAGCTGTGATGGCTAAAAGGACTGTGAGTAACAGCAGGAGACAGTCACGCATGGCGCGCTATGATGAGCCCTCCTCACGCACTCACATGGGGCTCTCTGAGCCGATCCTCTCATATTGCTCTGATAGTCACACTGAGTCGTTCTGACATGTTCCACCTTTACTTTGTGCTGCGTCATGTTCTCTCTCTCTCTGTCCAACGAAGGTTTGAACACTCCTGGCTGTCTATGCTAGAGAAGGACTCATTCAGATAATCGGAAATATGTTTCGTCGTAAAATGTTCCCTTTTCTGATTTGATTTTAAGTGACATTAAGGCTAAGGTGCAGTTAGAGGATTTTGCATCCTTGTCAGATACTAAGCGGGCAGCGGAATGGAGCTACAGTCTGCTAAAAGTTCACTACATCAGCTCATAAGTTAACTTGAATTTTAATTACAGCTTCTGATCAATATTTGCATTCTGTGTGCGAGGCCTTCACGTCTGTTTGCTCCTTTTTTTGTGCTCATATGCACCTGGGGTGTCCCGATCTTATCTCAGGTGTGTCCCAGTCAGAGTAGTTTAAAATGATGAGTCCCTGATTTAGCTCAACTCAACTATTTTACGTCAGGCATACCCCAAGCAAAAACTCATGGATTTCTCATGGGCAAAATCACATCTGATCACATGTGAAAAATCTTTGACCCATGTGAAGTTCACATGTGAAAACATGTATTTAAAAAATGTGAGATCTGTGAAGAACATGACCCACTGGGTTTTTTACACATTCCTTGTGTGAATTTGGAACATTTTCATACGAAACCCATGGACATTCACACGCGAAGCTCAATGGAAAACATGTAAGCTACATATGAAACTTGTTTATTTCCATATAAAACCTACATGCAAAATAAATGTGTGAAACCCATGTAAAATCATGCATGTTAAGTCCATGTGTGCTACACATGTAGTTTACTAGGTACCACATGGGATAACATGTGAAGAACATGATCAACCCACGTGACTTTTGTGTAAGGGAAATCTGTCTAATTACATGTCCTAAAAACTGTTCTTGTGTGTACATATATTTTTATCTAAGAAGTCAGAGTTTTCTTGAAAACTATGTCTTTTTAACCCTTTACAGTGAAGTCCACAGTGAAGGAGACTGTATTAGCCGTTGCAGCTCACTGACTGTCCGTGTCATGCCATCTGCTCCGCAGGCCTTACCCAGAATCCTCCACCTAGTAACTTTTTCCAGGAAGCAGAGTAGTCCCTTAATGTCCTTATTTACCCTCTTCTATTGCCAAAACATTTACCAGGACCAGTAACCAGGGTTATATTTACCCTAAACATTTGTTGTCATTGAGAGAGCACTTCTCAAAGTATCAGAATATTTCAGTTTTATATTTCAGACTTCTCAGTTTAAAATCCATTTTAATTCTTCGTTTCTGTTAACTTTAACTCTAATACAGTTTACATGACTGACATTAACTTACGGCCATCAGAGAAAGAAGAGGAAGCGACTTCTCTAGTCAGAGGAATGTTTTAAGGTTTTAAACCGTTTATGTACTGAGGTAATAAAAACAACCCCAACCCTAATTAGATAGGTAACAGATTTTAAGTTTGGAAACTGGGGCCAACAGCAAAAGGAGGCTCTATAAGTGTTACAGAAGCTGCTCATGAAGGGGATGAATCATTTTGAGTTGTCAATAAAAGAGATATTTTGTGTTGAATTTGGAGAAGCCATTTGTAATATTAGCTTTTTTGAGCTGTTTAAATTGTTCTGAATATTTCTATTGCAAACAGCTGCTAGTTTGTGTATTTTGCCAATAGAATAAGTTTGCATTAGCTGATTAAATAACTTTACTTACTTAACAATAAAAAACTGAATTATTTCAAGGTTTTCTCAGCAGTCTCAAAGACAACACCTATGTTAACACTCACTGCAGCTTCCACATACTTCAGACTGTAAAAAAAACGTTTTCTCCGCTTCCAACACGTAGCTGCAGAAAGAAAGAAGCTGCATTAATTTTGCCATTTCAACTGAGACGAATCTTTGTGCTAAAACCTACCAGATTTCAGGAGGTCTGAAAGGTAGCAAAATGACAGCACTCATAACTCTGATTCCTGTTTTGTTCAACAGCAAACACATTTTAAACAAACAATAAAAATCCTTGCAAAAAAACAACTCCATTCCTATAATTTTAAAGTTTGCTTTATATTACATCTTCACAATAGCTGAAATATTTTGGTGAATCTCCAGTCTAAGCTGCCATTTAACTAAACACCTCCTGATGTGACATGTATTTATCCCAATTCTGTGTGATTGTAATAAGGACTGAGGCAGCCGTTCTGGAGTCAAGTAAGCGTTTGCCGTCTCTTGAGCCCCTTTCAAACAAGCCATGAAAAACTGTAATTTTCCGAACTTTGTCTGCTTTGCTTTTGTGTCTGAAAGCAATCTTCCGGACTTTGTCCGGATACCCTTTACCGGTAATTTTACGGATGAAGACCTAGTAACAAGAGCGGACTTTTCGCGGTATGTGGTTTGCGTTCAGATTGTCAGGTAATGTTCCGGATAAACTGGAGGGGTGTGGGGCGGTGAGGAAAAGGGGAGGGGGGCAGGGAACGCTGTGAGCGCACACATTGATGACGTATAAATGTCACTGTTTTCCTTTCAGCTTCTTCGTCGATGTCTCTTAAGCGTTTCCATGTGCGCAAAATGGCACACATCACAAAGACGAGCACTGCGAGTAGATCTGCTGTTTCGTCGACCATCTTTGCAATAATCCATTTGTTTCAAAAACGCCCGCCTCACTAAGTTTAGGTCATATCCACATACAGCCCCCCAGCCCCCGGACATTCATCAGGATCCTCCGGTACATTTCTTGCTGTGTGAAAGCAGCCAAAAGGCAATGTTCCGTAAAAAAGTGGTGTGTTTGAAAACACAACTCCGGTTAAAGACCGGATGGAATTGTCCGCAAATATTCCAGAACTTCTGTCTGAAAACGGCTTTGCTCATTAAGTAATGCCGGCTTCCTTTTTCGAAGCATTTATCAGTGTAGGATCAAGCTGGTTTGTGTGAAGGTGAGTTAAAGAGGGCCTCATCTTTACAGCACACTTTAATGTGTTTTATTGGGATTTTATGTGATAAGCTAACACAAACCTGAGCAGAGCACCTTATTCTACGTGTTTCCTGTGTTCCCTGCAAACGTCCAATTGGATTTCATACAAATTTCTTTCAGCAATAACTGTCATCTTGAGTCCACAACTAATAGTTGTCCTATTAGATTCTCCAACCTGAGCTGTGGATTTCCTTCCTCAGCTCCTCCAGAGTTAACGTTGGCCTCTTGGCAGCTTGTCTTATTAATGCTCTCCTTGCCCAGTCTGTGAGTTCAGGTAGACAGCCATGTGGTAGGTTTGCAGTTTTACCATAATCCAACCCTGCTTTAACATTCTCCACAACTTTCTCCCTTACCTGTCCACTATGTACCTTGGTCTTCAAGATGCTTTTTGTTCTGTATTGTTCTCTAAGACCGTGGTCCCCACTTTTTTTAATGTTTAATATCAGACAGTTTTCACACGTACTGCCGGATAAATGAAAAGATAATAAGTCAATAAAAAGAAACAACCCGCATTTAAAAACAGGGTTATTTTTAAATATACTAATAAATTGTAACTTTATTAGCGTTACGTAACATGGTGCCAACAACATAACACGGGTAACATCCTCTATGCCCCTAACGCTCTTTGGTCGCTATGGTAGCGTTTAAACATGCCTTTAAAAAAGATTTACCACAAAAGCAAATAGAAAGTGCATGAAAAATACAACTCACCCCAACGCTGAATCAATGGGAACTCTGTGGCTGTTTTACGGTAACGAGACAATCCGTTCTTGGCCCATTTTAAAGGTTTTATTGCCTCATTAGAAAGCCGGTTGCCAGAAATGCAGAGCGGGGGCTTGGTCTATGGAAATCAGCTGTCACGATGAGTCCATTAAAAAAAATGTTTCATAGCTTTCTCTTTTTTGGAAGTTTTAGGCTTTTCTTCTATCTCTTCACTGTACTTTTTCCTTTTTTTCAGAGACATCTGCTTTTAATCATTTTGCTAGCTTGTGCGTGACTTATCACATGACCGACGCAAGCGTCTCGACATGTGTCAAGAGAGGGTTATAGCCAGACATAACGGAGAAAATCTGGTCATTTAAAAAAAAGAAAACGTCGTCTGGACAGAAATACTGTATGTTGTTTATTCTTTCTGTTTGGCCCGGGACCAAGTGGCTCGGGTGTTTGGGACCTTTGCTCTAAGGAAACTGTTCTCTGAACAGCTGCATTCATACCGAGGTTAAATTACAAACAGATGGAGTAATTACATGACTTATGAAGGCATTTTGTTGCACTGGAAGTCAGTGTTAGAGTAAAGAGGGTTGAATCCAAATGCATGCCAGACTTTTCAGATTTTTATATGAAGGTTTGAAAACCATCGTATTGTTTTTCTTTCTCTTCATAACGATGCACGACATTGTGTTGATCTATCAAATAAAGTCCTCTTAAAAATACCTTACAGTTTGCGATTGTAAAAGGACAAAATGTCCAAAAAAACCCCAACTCTCATCAATTTCAGAAGCTTGTGGATTTGCTGTTGGTGAAGACAACTCTAATAAATTGACTAAATCCCCGACCTGCAACTAAACTGAGAGCCGTTTTTGCAAAACAAGCAGATTTTAGGGTAAAATCTAATTTAAATTGAGTTGTTTTTTTTGTTCTGTTTTCCACCTGTCCAGGACCCAACACCTACGACGACGCGGCAGCTTACATCCAAGCACAGTTCGAGAGCAAGAACCGCTCTCCAAATAAGGAAATCTACTGTCACATGACCTGCGCCACGGATACGGGGAACATCCAGGTCGTCTTTGACGCCGTGACCGATATCATCATCGCCAACAACCTCCGAGGGTGTGGCTTGTACTGAGCGCGCCCACACACACCCTGTAATTCTCCCCACCCCACCCCCCGCCGCCAGCCTCCCCCACCACTACCACCCCCACTTTTCTCCCATCCTCTTCCTTATCCTCCTCTTTCTCTGTCTTGTTCCTCTGGCACTGCTGTGGAAATGATGATGGCGATGATGATGATGATTCTCTTAAGAAAAAAAAATAAAATAATCCAACTACGTACATATTAATAATGAGGATGATTTAAAAAAAATAGGCATACATAAATATAAATATATATATAAATCTATCTAATGTTTTTAGTTCTTGTGTCCTCTCTGCTCTGATTTTCCCCCCTGGTGTTTTTTTTTTTTTGGGGGGGGGTCTGTTGCCAAGCAAACAAAATTAGTTTTAGTAGAAAAAACCCAAAACCCTGCAGCCTTGAAACCATCTTGAACAAGTTGAGGAAAGCCTCCGTTCTCGCTCTTTCACGTGATCGACTGTGTTGTTGTTGTTTTTTGTTAAGAAGCCTGTATTTTTTTTTTCTTGAATACTTTTTAATGTATTGTTCCTTTGGAAATGATGATGCTGTTTTATTTCTTTGATGATTGCATGTGTATTTATTTAGTCTGTACACTGATTTTTTTTTACGTTCTGTCTCACCTCACACCTGTATTTCCTGTTTAATCTTGGTTATTTTGGGTTGTTTTGTAGATTATTAATTTTTTTTTTTTTCAGAAAGCTGTGTAACTGTGAACAACACCTCACAGGTTGGGTAAGAACCTTGGGAAAAAAAATCTGCTAAAACTGACTTATTTTTTTGTTTACATTTGAGATTTGAGATTTTAAGGTGTTTCATCTTTTTTAGAGTAACTTTAAACATCCTTACATTCAAGACCCAGTTTCCACCCAGGATTCCAGGTTTCCTGTTTCCATAATTTGTCATTTGCCAGCCGCCAACCACAGCAGGGCTCGAGAGCCAATAAAAAAACGTGCTAACTGATTGAGACATCAGTGCCCCGTAACAGAGGCACTGTGCTGTAGATAGCTGCGCTTTTAGAAGCAAGTACATTGAAACTCTACCTTCCTCCCCATAATAACCTGATAACATCCTCCATTTAAGAAAAAAATTAATTTATTCATTTATTTATTGACCAATCGTCCACCGTCCTCTTTCTCCTTCCACGTTACGCCTCCACCCTTCTCTCTTTCCTCCCTGTCGACTCTTGCATGGCGCCAAGGCGTCGGGATTTGACCCTTTTCCTCTTTTCATGCCCTTCTCCTCCATTCCCTACATCCCAAATAGCATGAGATACTCAACTTTGTATAAAAAGACCAGTTAATTGTTAAAACTTATAATGTAAAGCTGCTTATGAGGGAAAAAAAAACACTTCATAAAAAGTGCAAACTTAACTAAAAAACAAAAAAATTATTTGAGAGCAGCAACTGAAAGGGGGGAGCTGATTGGTTTCTGAATAGGGGGGGATAGTGAGAATATGTTAGAAGATAATTGTGAGCCAAAGTTTCCGAGCAGGAACAGCCCACATGTGAAGCTTTGAAGCGGAACAGTGTAGATTTTAGGATTCCTGCGGTGACACAAAGGGCAAAGAATTTACACATTTGACACAAAGCCCACAGGAACCAGAGAACTCCGCCTTCACCACAAAACCAACCAACATCATGACGATATCTTGTGATCTGTAGCTACGGAACGTTTCTTTCTCCCTTTTTACATGAGCCGATGTTTTTGCGGATGGTTCCGGTTGGACGGCAAGCGGACAAGGAACCTCAAAGAACCCGGTGTCGTTGTAACGCTCTGAGCTGTGCCCCGCCCCTGGCCCCGCCTCCTTTTACCGTTCTGCCTGTTTCCCTGCATTAGATCCGTCTCTTCACTTAAGCCTGACTCAGAACGATTAAATATAATATAACAATATCTATTTTTTATTCTTTTTTTGGGGGGGAACACTCTTTTTCTGGGGGAGAGCACGTTTCTGGCTGCATCCGCTAGTTAGGGATGCCGCATGTTAAGACATCGGCGCTGTATAAAGTCATGCTCCTTCTTCTCTATCTCTTTTCAGTTTAGTGCACACCTTCCAGGTCTATAATGAAAAGCACAGTTCTCACCTCACACATACACACACTCACAGACACACAATGAGTAGATTTGGAAATTTGTTATTTATTCATACCTGATCTATGTTTCCCCTCATCGATCTATCTATAGAAACCTCTCTTTCTCGCCTTCTTGATTTCTAGTTTTTAAAAAAGAAGAAAACTGTGTAAGATGACACGATGAAACTGTTAGATTTTTTTTTTGCATTTTGTTCCTGTTTTTCTCATGATTTTTTTTTCTTACCCAGTGAATGCTTTTTTTCTGTGCAGCTTTTTTCTCTCTTTCTCTCCCTCTACTCTTCTTTAGTGAATGGTTGTTATTTCATGTGGGATGTCCGTGCTGGAAAAACCAATCGAATGTAGTGTTTACATTAAAAAGCCACTGTTTTCATGACTACAGAAAAAATACCTTCTTGTCTCTGATTTTCTGACTGTAAGAGGCTGTACATATCCCTATTTGTTTCATATTCAACCTTGAAGTGACTCCTAAGAAATGATGGATGTACGGTTGTGGTCAAAACCTTCCATCCAATCATCATGCGCCTTTATTGATTTTTTTGAAAGGGGTTCTAGAACAACATTTTATGACAATTGGAAGCTGTTCTTTGAGCTTCTATACAGCATATGATTCTTTGTTGGAGCTGGAGGTGGCCCAGGAAGCCTGAGAAACGACCAAATGCAACCCCATAATACAGCCCTACAATGGAAAGACTAGTTTTCCCCGCCCATTCGGCAAGGAAGTGAATATAAAATGAGCTTCATGCTGATTGGCCAGTTTACCACTTAGTTTGAAAATCTGTGTAAAGCCGTTTTCCTCTCGTCTAACAAGGACATTAAAGTAGCTCGGGCCAGCGGTTGGCGGAGGCTGTCTATAGCTCCTATGATGTGTTGTCATCAGTTTTGCTGAGACTGAGCTGTTTCTCTACGGCCATTACAAAATTACAAATTTGCACAGGAAATCAGGTCGCAGACGGCACTGACTTTTTGGTATGGTACATTTGGCACGGCAAGCTGCCGATATTCAACAATAACAAGGTAAATGTGGTTTTGAATTCTATTACCCCTTTAAGCCTTCCCTTTTCAGGGTGGGTAATTGTAGAAGGTACAACAGCAGGTAGAAAAAGAAGATCATTCTTGACACAATTGTTAGACTTCAGTTATATTACAATGGACCACAGGGATTCAGATCCACGACACCTGCGAATGGCTAATATCCACACATACATGAGACTCCCTCTAAAGATGCTTATAACTGCCTATTTTAAATGTTCAAGCACCAAATATACCTTAATATGCATCAATACGCACATTGGAAACCATCTTTCCATTGCTGCTGAAGCTAATATCCATGGTCTTCCTTATCTCCACTCTTGGAGGTAACAGCCACTCAGCACAATGGAAAATGAATGGTGCTCCTGGATTGGCTGCTTGTAAACGCCAGCCAATAGCGTGTCAAGTAGCATTGGATTGAGGTATTTCAGCTTCGCAAACTGCATCTTGTTTCAAATATTTCAGACATCTTCTAAAAAATAATATTAAAAAAAAACTAGCAAATAGGTGAATTTTCTGCAAGTAATTTGGAGTCATGTTCTACAGAGAAATCTGAATATTGAACTATGAATAAGCGGGGGTTCCCTGTAGTTGGTTTCCTGACTTTGACCTGACTTTTGACCACACAAACCAGGGTTGTGGTAGGACGTTTGCTAAGACCATTGGAGAAGTTCAGTGTTAACCTGCTTTATCAATTACATATCGTCATTTTCCTTTTGCATACATACCTTCATGGTGTGCAAGCCATTTCAGGAACAAAAGGAGTACCAGTCTCGGGGTATGTACTCAGAAATGGCCCGGTAGAGTTGCTGGGCAGGACTTGTGGTTAATTCCTGCTGATTGGTTGTAACTCAGTGGGAAATGATATCAGCAGACGTCGCCAAACAACTGGCTTTGTAAAACTGGAAGAGTTGCTGGCGAAGATGTGTATAATAACATAGCAAACAGCAATCGTCCCTTTAAGGGCCTTTTAAGGCTGATCAGTCACGTCACTCACTGCCGAAACGGTTGTGATATGCTGACGTCCAATTTTGTATAGAGACACAACGGCTGAGAGGACCAAGTCAGTGAATTCACCCTGTTACCCTCCTTCTCCCAGACATGTACCAGAACTCATCTAGTGGAGACGGGCATGCTGTCATCACAAATGCACAGTTTTTTTGGGGGGGCTGTTCTGTCAATTTCGACCTGTTGTGGAGATCCCCATTTTCGTAAAAGAAAGACTTGGAATTTTACTCTATAGCATGTTGTTTTTTTAAAGGCACATGCAGGGAATAAATATAGAAAAATGCTTCATAGACAGGTAAAAATGGCTTTGTAGGCAAAACTTTGTATTCAGAGATCCAGTACCTCCATCTACTCTACTTCTGCTCTCAGTTCTTTAATACGGGCAGATTTGATCCGCAGTGGCATTTACTGTTTAAAACAAAAAACTGTGGCGCCCCATCTGTGCCGGTTCATTGTGGCTGAATTCTCTTGAGACAAAATTGCTGGGAAGTCTTCAGTTCATGGTAAGCTTGAGTCTTTGTGGTTCCTGGGCTGCTATTGATCTTGGGATCGACAGTGGTCAAGAAATGGCTCATAATATAAGAGTTATTCCCTTATTCTTTAAATATGCTTTTTTTTCTTCTTCTCTGTGACCTTGGACTACCTCATTGTTCTAAGTCAGTAAAACGACTGCTGTCAAACTAATCATCTTTCTGCTCCCAAAGAGGCAAGGCAAGGCAAGGCAAGGCAATTTTATTTGTATAGCACACTTTCAACAGCAGGGCAATTCAAGGTGCTTTACATGATTTGGTGATTTAAAAGAAACACATAAAAGAAACACACATTATACATATTACACAATAAAGCAAGAGAAAAAAAAAAGAGAACCTAAAAGCAATAAAATATTTAGGTGTAGATTTCATATTTTTTAGACTATATGTATAATTTCGAGCCCATGTGGGTCAGAGAAAATTTCCAATAAATTCAGACTTGTGCACCCACATCTTAAATCTAAACATTTCTAAAGATTAATGTTACATAATAAATTCCTCTCTTGAAAAAAAGGTTCAACTAAGTCATTAAAATGCCAGAATTATTACATTCAGGCCTTTACTGAGTAGATGGAAACTTTTTGATCGCAGCTGCATTTCATCAAAAGGAATATCATGTTCTCCGTTGCCATAAATGCAAGGGTAAAAGTGCACCACCAAAAGTGTAATAACACCTCTGAGATTAGTTGAGATGAGATATCTTTCCTGACCGGGAATGAAACGTTCAGGTATCATTCTTGATACAAATCAAGCTGCAGGATTATTGTCAGCACACTGTGATCCCTCAGGGGACAGGCCTGATGAGCTCCTGTAATTTCACTTCAATAAGTCCTCACTCTTTACAGGAGAAGGCATCCAGGGCCAACTGCTGCTTAAGTTTAAAAAATATTTAAATGTATTTGACCCATGCAGCTAATCTGATATCATCAGTTACTCCCCAGAAAACCAGAGTTGGAGCTTCTTCAACGTCCAGTGCTTTCTACTGAGCTCTGCACGGAAATTCTGGTCACACTTTAAATGCCATTCATGCAGCTCATGTTATCGCCTGTGTCTTGCAGTGAGGTTATCCACCTAAGTGGATGGCAAAAACGACCCTGCCAATGATTGTAGATTATCTAAGTGCTTGAAAGCAACTCTGGAAATGGAGGGCTGCTGTGCAAAAACATCTGTTGGCTCTTTTAAACAAGTTATTATAGGTGTATGATCTTAATGAAGTTCTTTGCACAAAATCCTTCCCACATAAATCGATCTCCCCAGCTCAATTCTTGACAATTTCCGTCTCTTCCAGAATGAGCTGTGTAGAGGGCTCTGTCACTTTTATGCAAATTAGTGGTAGTAGACCACACCCACTCATCTTGTTACTAGGCTGTGGGTTTGCCACACATGAGAGTGGCATGGTATTAGAATTGGTGGGAGAGGTTTGACAGGTGAAGGGTGGTTATGTGCAAATTCCACTTATTGTGACGTCACAACAAGGCACTTTTTCAAACCGTTTGTAGAAGCACAAGGTTTTTGACGGCATAAATTTGCCAAAAATTGGATGGATGGTTTTTATTCATGTTTGGAGTGTTTATAGAGGGAACAGAGACCCAAATGGTAACAGAAAAGGGTGAAAAACGTGACTTTTGTGTAATATGTCCCCTTTAAAGTTAAAGGAGTCAAAACAAATGACTGGATTTCATGAAAACAACTGAAATCTAGGATTAGAAATTGTTATTTTAAAAAAACAATGTTTTGTCTCCATCTTTAGCTTTGGAGTTAAAAAAAATAAATAATTCTACTGTATTTTGGTGAGTATAGTGAGCCCTGATTTCTTCAGATGTGAACCGGAACATATTTTGACTGGTTTTCTCCAGACCACTTCAAAATGTTCTCTGAGAACCACACATCTGGTCAAAGAACTTTTTCTCCCCACAGGAGTCTTCAAAGATCTCCAAAATCTAAAAAGTTCATAATCTTGTTAGGTTGTTGCAGTCAAACAGTTTATCTGCCAGATGGCACCTGATGAGGAATTTCAGAAATATGCAAAATGAATCCATGAATTTAAAAACAGCCTTAAAGATAAGAGGATTATTTGGGCTACAGTGAAAGATTGTTGATGTTCTTCAAACTGAGATGTCTCTAAGGGGCTTACTCCACCAAATTGGTTCCAGTGCTAAATTGGTGCTAGTGCCTATTTAGCACCAGTTCCTTCTTATTTCCACAGCCCCCAAACTCTGGTCACATAAAAGTGGTGCTAACCAAACACCAGTTCACCTCTGGACCAGAGGAAAGGTCGGCTTTCATCAGGAGCTGGAGGTGGGCTCAAAGGGAACAGCAGCGGGCACCATGTATAAAACTCTCAAATTGTCAAATTTAAAACAAAAAACAGGAAAAGCCCTTGAATAATAAAGTCAGATTAGCACCAGAATAACACGGACTGACTGTCTCCTTTTCCTGCAGTTTATTTTGAAATCACCTGCCAAGGAGTTAAAGGACGTCACTAAATCTAAAAACGTAGTTCTTTAACATTGTCTGTCTTTTATTATTGCCAGGTGGGCTTAATAAATCTTGCCCCCCTCGTCTGATAGTCCCAGATCAGGGGTGTGAAACTTTTTCGCACATGGGCGCTAATCTTCTAGTCAAAAGTATTCACATTCCAAAAAGTTAAACTCCCCAAAAAGTTACATTTTGATTATTACCTTTGTTGTTTTTAAAATCATTTTTGGATGAAAAACTTTAAAAAAGTCTTGAATGTTTGCCTTATCAAAAGAAAAACATCCAGTTTGCAAATTATTTTGGTCTCAGTTGAAAAAATAAATAAATCTATTCTACGCAAATAAAACAGAATTTGGGGTCACTGTTTTTGTAAGCACTTGCTGTAATTTGTCACGTTCAATACATTAATGAAAAGCAGGTTTTTAGTTTTTGTCTCAGATAGTTAACTCCGTTGAATCTCTGCAGGCCAGAGCTGCAAAAAGAAATGTGGACCAGTTAGGAAGCACTGCAGTAAATTAGTCTGCAGCTGTGTCCCTGCAGAGGAAGCATCCAGCAACACTGTCGATTTAATTTCTGTTTCAGAAGAAGGGCAATAAATGCTGAGAGTGATGGTACTGCTGTCAATAGGGTTACTGCCATTCAGCGTTCGCCTGCCCTTCATTCCTTTAGTAAAAGTCTCCTGGTGTTTCTCACTATTTAAAGGAAATGTGATCGCCCCCCTAAAATAAGAGAGAAAGTTCTAGGAGTGAACAGCATTTTTAAACCTGGCTCCCATTTTTACAAGTCTGACAGTTCTGCCATTCCTTTTGTTTTTGTACCTTATAGCTCCAAATGTAACTTTATTCATAAAATACTTCAAAACAACGAGCACAGGACCACAGTGCTTTACAATTAAAATAAGTTGATTAATAAAATTGTAAAGAATAATAAATTAGTTTAATTAGCTTGGCTGCTAGCAGCAAATTTACATTTATCTGCTATTCACTGGTATACTCAACAGGGGTCAGAATCTAAGGAGACTGACAACGATTGTTACTTCATGACATGTCTAATAATCTTTTGACTAATAAGAGGATGTTTGCACAGATGGAAATTCATTCTTTATTTTTGATTGTTTTTAATATTCACTCATCTTTAATGCTGATTTTTGTTTTCTTTGTTTTTGTTTTTTTAAGTTGTCAAATTTAGCAAATTTGTATGTTTGTTTTTTTTGTTCTGACATCTCCGCGGTATTAAAAATGATCATGTGGACACTCCAGGTATGTGTTGTGAGCTGGGCTGATCTCTACTTTCCTGGTTCTACTGAGGACGTGAGGAGCACCATTCTGTATCAGCTACCCTTGTCTGATGGACTTTTTAGGCAGACCTGCGAGGACGCTGTTGCAGTAATCAATCCGAATCCGAATAAATGCATGGATGAGTTTTTCAAGGTCCTGCTTCTTTTTTTCCACACGCTTACTGTCAACAGGAAATTGGATTCACTTACTCCTCCTCTGATGGTGCAATTACAGGAATGTTCTGCTAAGTACACTTATCATTTTCCATTGGGATTTATTACATGTTAAAAACACAAGGATGTAATATAATTATACATCTGGAATTCTGCAACACAAATACACATTTCAAATGTTGCCAACAATGGCTAGATTTCTTCAGATATAACACAGGGAAGATGTACATGAAGTACTTATCCTGACATTAATCATAACACGAAGCAACCTTGTCACAGTAGATGGAAAAGTCAATGTAAGTGGAGGTTTTAAGGCAGAGAGCGAATGCTTTCATCTTCTCTGCAGTGACTGCTGTTCCAAGGAACCACCTGGTTCACTGAGTTCAGGCATAATTACAGAGAGGAGGAGAGAGAAAGAAACAGAGGCTCAAACTCAGATATATACTTAAAACCTGATCTACATCTCAGCTCTTCTCAAACATCTGCTAGAAATCTCTGCATTGTCTGGTTTTGCTTTGCTTCATTCTTGCATAATGATTAGAATTTTTTTTTTTTTTTATTGTATTTTACTGTTTTTCCCACTACTTCATGAAATACCTAGTTATTGGAAGATATTTTGTATGTGTATGTATATTAAAATAGAATAATTCAGCTGTAACAGCAGTAAAGTGACAGGTAAGAGAAGCATTTAGATTCACACAAGAAAAGTATGAAAAACAGAATTAAGAATAATATATGTACAATAAGGAAAAAATACAAAACCAAAGTAATGTGCAGTTATTAAAATGAAATGGCATACTCTGATTTAATTGTGCAACTGAGTAGGATAAATTAAAAAAAGAATATTTACAGAATGTGCATGTAGTTGTAGATTAAAAAGTACACGTTATTTACAAGAAGTTAAAAAAATATAAACGGTGAAAAACAGATGTGCAAATAACAGCAGCCGAAATGTTACTTGAAGTGAGATAAACAGTGCAAATGACAGCAGGGATGTAAACATTATTGGGTTTGTTGGGAGCAGTGATGGTTATAGAGTCCAACAGCTGCTAGGAGGAAGGACTTGTGATGATGCTCCCTCATGCACCAAGGATGCAGCAGTCTGTCACTGAAGGAGCATCTTCATGCATGGGGTGGGAGACACTGTCTATCAGTGGTGTTATTTTGGCCAGAGTCCTTCTGTCTCCCACCACCTGCACTGGATCTAGGGGGCATCCTAGAACAGAGCTGGCCTTCTTGATGAGCTTATCCAACCTCTTCCTCTCAGTAGTGGAGATAAACCTTGCTCCAACATACTACGCCAAAAAGGATGGGTGATGCCACCGGAGAGTCAAAGAAGGTCTTTAGGAGCACTCAGGCCTGGACTCCAAAAGACCTCAGTCTCCTCAGCAGGTAGAGTCTGCTCTGGCCCGTCATGTAGAGAGAATCAGTGCTGTGGCTCCAGTCCAGTTTATTGTTCAGGTGAACACCCAGGTACTTATAAGAGTCCACAATGTTCACTCCCTGGATTTTCTTTTTTTTTTTTTTTTATCCCACAATTTTTTCCCATTTATTTATCACCCAGTGCTCCTTAGTTCAGGTCCTGGGGTTCCACTCTCCCTCTGCACTCCCTGGATTTTCACCGCTGTCAGTGTGGTGGGTCTGCGCCTACGGGAGTCCACCACCAACTCTTTGGTTTTCCAGGAGGTGGTTCTCTTAGCACCAGTCCACAAAGTCCTGAGTCCAACTAGTGGAGTATAGAAGAGCTTCTTAAAGAAGGAGTAACAGGTCTGTGGGGGCCAGAATTCTTGCTTGGTCGTAGGTGCTAAATGCTTATTTTCTACACCATTATGCAAGTAAATACTTAGGTTTGTGAGACTGAAGGATTGTGTTTCAAACCAGGTGGTCAGCAGCACAGGAGCACCACAGGGGACCGTACTCTCACCATTCCTTTTAACTCTGTACACCTCAGACTTCCAGTACAAATCAGAGACCTGTCATCTGCAGAAATACTCAGATGACTCTGCAATTGTCGGGTGTATCAGAGATGGACAAGAAGCTGAATACAGAGAGCTGGGGGACCGCTTTGTGACATGGTGTGGAAACAATCGTCTCACCTTGAATGTGAACAAAACAAAGGAGATGATTGTAGATTTCAGAAGAAACAGGGATAAGTCAAACACTGTTTCCATCATGGGAGAAGAAGTGGAGGTGGTTGAGGAGTTTAAATACCTCAGAGTTCACCTGGACAACAGACTGGAGGCGCAACAATGAAGCCTTCTACAAGAAGGGACAGAGCAGACTGTACTTCTTGAGGAAGCTTAGGTCCTTCAAGGTTTGCAGCAAGATGCTGCAGATCTTCTACAAGTCTGTTGTTGAGAGTGTAATCTCTTCAGCCGTCATCTGTTGGGGTAGCAGCATCAGAGCCAGGGATTTAAAAAGGCTCAACAACCTGATAAAGAAGGATGGTTTTGGTCTTGGGACAACTGTGGAACATCTGGAGATGATGATGCAAATAACGATTCTTCATAAAATCCAAACAATTATGGACAACCCTGAGCATCCTCTTCATGAGACTGAGAGATACAACAACAGAGCGTCTTCAGTCGGAGGCTTCTTCAGTTTCCTTTTTATGTATAAAAGGCCTCGTTCACACCTTCAAATGGTCAGACTCCAACCTCTACCATGGCCAAGGACACCAGGGACACCATTTTACACCTGCACAAGAATGGGATGAGCCTACATACAATAGGCAAGCAGCTGGGTGAGACGAGATCAACTGTTGGAAAACAATGGACAGCCCAGAACCATACGGGGGGAACTGATCAATGACCTGAAGAGAGGTGGGACCACACTATCAAAGGTTACTATTAGTTACACACTGTCATCATGGATTAAAATCCTGCAGTCTCCCTGCTTGGACCAGCACATGTCCAGGCGAATCTAAAGTTTGCCAGAGACCATCTGGATGATCCAGAGGGGGATTGGGAGAGTTGCATCCCAAGAACACCATACCCACTGTGAAGCTTGGGGGTGGAAACATTATGCTTTGGGGAAGCGTTTCTGCAAGGGGGACAGGACGACTGAGCCAGATTAAGGAAAGGACAAAAGGGGCCATGTGCTGTGAAATTCTGGGCAAAAACCATCAGTGAGAGCATTGAAAATGAAACATCTGTGGGTGTTCCAGCATGACATTGATCTGAAACACATCGCCCGGGTAACGAAGGAGTGGCTATGTAAAAAGCATTTCAAGGTTCTGGAGTGTCCTAGCCAGTCTCCAGAGCTCAATCCAAAAGAGAATCTGTGGAGGGAGTTGAAAGTCCATGTTGCCCAGCGACAGCCCCAAAACATCCCAGCTCTAGAGAAGATCTGCATGGAAGAATGGGCCAAAATACCATCTACAGTGTGTACAAACCTGGTGAAGACCTGCAGGAAGCATTTATTCTCCGTAATTGCCAACCGCAGTTAAAAGAGTTAAAAGTGTTGTTAAAAATTGTTGTTGTTAAAAATGTGCTATTTGAATAAATTTGCCTTACCTTAGAAAAATGTGTCACTAAAGTGCTTTCAACAGTACAGGTTAAATCATTTTCTGTTTTTCTAGCTTTTTACTCATTATCACTTATTATAGTCTGTTTAAGTGCTCTGCATGTTTTACTTAATACATTTGATCAATGTTTTACTATTTAATATTATCCTATGTTTGTTTTTATATTTTAACCTGTTATTTTAATCTTTCTTCCAGTGTTTCCTCTATGGGAGCTCTCTGCTGTGGCTGTTGGCTGTGGCTGCCGGCTGTGGCTGCCTGGTTGCTCTGCAGGTAGCACTTGGGTGGAGGTGGGGGTCTCAGCCTTGCCTCCTCTGGGCGCCCTATGTGCCTTGGCTGCTGCTGTTAATGTGCTGCTGCCGGTGCAGATGACTCCTTTGATGGTGTTTACTAACCTGGCTCATCTGTACTAAGCCCAATGTCCTTTTTATTGCTGTGTTAAGTGTGAATGCTTGGGTCTGGGGAAGGGGGTATAACTGTGATCATGCTTTTAATTATGTGGGGGAGGGATGGGAATCTGGTCTTTGTGGGGTCATTTTAATTCTTTATTTATAATGCACTTTTCACACAGCAATTGCAACTCAAAGTGCTTTATACATAAAGTTTGATTGATCTGCCGCTCACCACATGGCACTGTAGTTCATGAACAGTTCTCATACACGTTAAAGTGATTCAACCTGGAGACTTAGGCTCTGCTTCAACCAGGTGACTCCACCCCCTTAGGTGCTCATTGGTCACCCTGTTGGTTGTTTTGAATTTTTTCACTTTTTCATTCCAAACTTCTTGATGTGTGATGACACTGCTTTAGGCCACAAGCCAAAACACACTGGTCTGTTAATAAAGTCGGTTTCTCAGTGTTTCTTCATTCTTCACATTTAAAGATATGCATCAACCATGGGAATTTCACCCAGAATGAGAAAAGGATGAAAGGCATGAAGAAAGTAGTGAAACTACAACAGGATGTTGGATGTCTGAGGAGATCTGAAATGAAACTCAGAGCTGACTCCGCAGCACAGAAGATAAAGAACTATTGATTTTCTGATTTACCAGGGTGGGGATGATGAGCAGACGTACTGTCAGCTCCATAAACACATCCGGGGATGAAAACATCTAAATCTTAGCTGAGGGTTACTCGAACTCCTTTCAGTCTGTAAGGTATTTATAAATGGTGGGGGGGATCTTTTTTTAAATGAAGTGAAAAGAAGACAGAAGAAGTTTAAACTGAACAAAAACGATGTCGCTAAATCTTTTTTTTATTTTATTAGATCTGGTACTGAACTTTACCTGTCAGGCAAATGTCCCTCACATTTGACTCTAGAATGCTTTGGTGTTAAAGAAGTTCATGGTAAGAAGTAACCATTTCATCATCATCCCTCCCTTACTGTGTTTTACAGTTTGTAGGACGTGTTTGTGTTAAGATTTATCTAAACACCAGAGGTGGGTAGAGTACCGAAAATTATACTAAAGTACGAGTGGCACTAACTGGTAAATGGCCTGTGCTTGTATAGTGCTTTTTTTAGTCCACTACTTCAACATATTATTACTCAAGTAAATGTACAAACTAGCCCTCCAAGAAATTACTAAGAGTACAAAAGTAATACGTACAAAGACTACTCAAGTACTGAGTAACTGATCAGAATATCAGATCTCATTGATTTTTTGGAGATTATGTCATTAGATGGAAAAAAATATAAAGTCTGATATTTTAAATGCACAATGAAAGAATAATATATATAAATATCATTAGAAGATAAAACATTTTAATAAGAAGTAATACTTTTTCTACATAAAACTGAATGAAACTAATACTTACAATAGGTAATATATATATATATATATTACATTTTCTTTCATCATTCAGACTGCTGCATCCTAGGTGCACAAAGGAGTGTTGTCGCAGATGCTTCCTCCCAGCAGACTTTATAACCATCGCTGCTCACAACACAGGTGTAGGTGTTTACATCCCTGATGTTTTCACCTTTTTTCACTTCTTGTAAATAATCTGTTGTTGTGGTTTTATGCACATCTGGTACATTTTAATAACTGTACAGTATAATTTTCTTATGTTGTAAATTTTGCCCTTACTTTACGGTTTGTTACTTTTACATTGAGGTATTTTCTCTTTGTGAGAATCTACATCCTTCCACTTCTCTTTAACGTGTTAATGGAACACCTGAATTTCCCCCTGTGTGACACTAAAGGATATTTCTATTCAATTGTAAAAAAAAATTGGCTGTGTTTCACATCATAATAAGAGTTCTTTGATATTATGTACATTGTCAATTTGGTTACTCTGCAAGCATTGTACATTAAAGCTATATTTCACTAGATGAACAGATATAAAGATGATAGGTAGAATGTTTACAGGTCTACTGGTGCAGACTCATTTGCTCATTACTATGAGCAAATATGAGCACCAACATTTTCAGATAAATAGCATGGATTAAAGCACTCAGTTGGCTTTAGAAAAGCGTGTTACTTTGGGAGGTTGTTAGGATATAGCAGTATAAATTATAGTCAAACACTACAGCCATTTCTCTCTCTCATATTCATTATTCTGGTGGGGAGCCACAAACCTAAACCCCATCAGTATCCTGTTACTTTGTTGTTACGCTGAATGTTTGCTTTGTGTAGTCATAAATCCTGATGACAGGTAGCACATTCACACTATAATGGAGCTTAAGCATGCTGGTCCTTATGTTTCTCAGAGGAGGGATGCCCTTACTGTGGCACTGCATCATTAAGTAACAGACCCGACTCAGTGCTTTGATGTTCCTCCCTGTTTCATGGAAAAAGCTGACGAGCAGCAAACAGAAGATAAGCTGCATCTGTTTTAAGTTGCTTCAGTTCAGAGATTTAAGCTTTACTTCTTGTGTTGTTAGATTTGAGCAATATCCATACTGTATATTCTGGATATACATAGCAGATATGTGACCACAGAAAAGAATTTAGTCATGGTTTCATTTTCTCAAAAGTCCTCTGAGCAAGGAAAGCGGCGGATATTGTGAAAGTCAACAGATGAAGATGTCTTTCTCCCCATGAACCAAATACAATATTTCTCTAAATCTTGGCTTCAAAGGAAGGGAAAACACAATGAGAGACAAGGAACCAGTTCATTGTCTGCCATACTGACAACAGATGGCTCTGGCAAATGGAGCAGCCAAATCATCAAGGCGACCATGGATGTTGTTATTGAGCATAAAATTTATCAGGTGAGAATATTAACTGTTTTATCCTGACTTTTATTTTTGTGTGTTCTCTAACAGTACAAAACGTCCACAGATCAATCTAAAATGAATCAATACATTCTTTCTGTGGATGTTCGTCCTGCAAGTTCATCCCAACTGCAACAGTGCCCTGGCCAAAAACGCATCTGATGATATATTAGATGTCTTTCCTTCCCATTCAAACACTGCATGTGTGGCATCAGCTTGAAGCATCAGCCTTTTTACTTATGCTGATGCTAACTACAACTAACTGTGGAGGGGCTTACAGGGTTTTAGTGGTGTATTTACAAGTATTTTCAGGCTGACTTACTGCTGGGATGGGGTCCCAAACCTTCCAGTTTCTGACCCAAAAGATAAACACGTAATTTGGTCATGACCCTGACACCTGGTTGACCTTGGAAGCATTTTTAACAAGTCAGGTAAAAGTGGTACAACAGCAACACAATCAGCATCAAGAGCCAATGTTTTGGCCAATATGTTACTTTTGTTTGTTAAAGCCCTGTTTTTTTTGTGTGTGTTTTTTACCTTTTACACTCCGTATAAAATGCGTATCCTTTCTCATTGCAATTTCGGGTTTTTAGCTTTTTCTTTCAAGAGGATCTCAAGACCCCAAATTTACATATCTGTGACCCCAGGTGGGGTCCCAACCCCAGCTTTAGGAACTATTGCTGTAGACAATGCACCCGACCCATAGTTTAACCCTGCCTCCTTAATGTAGTCATTAGTTGAATTCTTCTTGGGTGGCAAGTGTGGTATGCTGACATGCATTGTCATCCTTCTTTGGGAACTTTTGGTTGTGTTTTCAGCTCCTTTGTCCTCGTTTAAAAGAAAAAATATCTCTATTTCAGACAGGAAAATGAGTATAGCTACTGAATGCAAACAACTGAAAAAGAAAAATTGATCAAACTGATGGAATATACCCTTTAACATAATAAAAATGTCATACTATAATCTCTTGATCTCTTGAAGGTTGTGCTAGAGTTTTTAGTCCCTCAAATTCTTAATAGCACATAATTAAGGACATGGGCGGTTCTAGACAGGACCCAACGGGGGCCAGTGCCCCTGTAGAACTGATCCTGGCCCCTCTTATGGCCCCTGGACTGCAGAAATACTAAATCAGTTTTTGAAGATGATTTAGGACAGAAACCATAACTAAATTATCTCTTGGACTGATTTCATTTCTTACCTTTAAAGTTTTATTTTAACAATGAGTTAAAAATTAATGTGTTGAACTTTTAGCTTCAGCCATATTTAGTTTCATCTGCTGGATCAGGAGCCACAAGAGTCCCTTTGGCTCATTTAATATATTAAACGATGACATATTGAAATATTGTTTCATTCTTTTGTTTTGTGTCCCCATGAACAAACTCTGGCCCCACCCTGGCCCCCCTGGTAAATTTGGTCTAGAACCGCCACTGATTAAGGAACACATCAGCATGATTTATACAACAAAGCGACAAGCCGCTGCTTCAGAAGTTATAGTCTGAGTTCCTGCAAGCAAGGCTCCTCAGCAGTAATGTTACACGGATTTGACTGAAAGTTTAAAGAGATTTGTGGAAAAGTGAAGAAGCAAAAAGAATTGGATGTGGAGAAGATGAGAGGGAGGATAATTTTTAAGGGTGGATGGGGTTCACTGACATCAAGCAGAATAAGAAATCATTATTCACCTTGAGATGTTTAGCCAGATGACTGCTGATTTAATGAGCCGAATCTGCTGCCAGTGTTAATCTACTGACAGACCTGCAACACAGTTTGGATTTAGGTAGCAGTGACTCTGACTGAAGATGCATAGCACACAACTTTTAATTAGTGTCTGTACAGCTTCTGTAGACATTGTCTCAGACGCTAACCCTTTTTTCTCTCTCAGGACCTAAACTGTCCTGATGTTGGTGTCATTTTTCCAGGAGTCAAAATATATTTTTCAGACTTCATCATATGTTGTAAAAAACCATGATCTTGGATTGTGGTGCGGGGGGTTCACTTTAAAGGGACTTGAAACTAGACTCGAGCAGCATGCACTTACACTTGCAAGATTAGGATTTGAACGTGTGCAAATACTGTTGCTTGAATTAGCATGTAGCCAATGCTAATGTTAGCTTGTTGGGAAGTTTTTAGATTTGTCACATTACTGAACAAATTTAATAACAACTTCCCAAAGCCTTTGTAAGTGTGTGGGTGACATGCCAATTATTTATCATTTTCAGATTTATTATCAAGCATGTTTTATTATTTTGCACACCCTACTTTGTTAGCTTGTTGATAGCTAGGGGGGATTATGTACAATTAAACAAATTATAATAAAGTTAACCCTGTTATGCTGCCATTATTCTAGTCTTAAAATCTTCAGGTGGTAATGACTTGACCTGGACTGGAAGATTCTTTTGGGAACTTGGACTCGGACATGGCCTGTAGGACCTAACAACTTGGCTTGGATTTGACTTGGACTAATCCTATGTGACGTGGTCTTTCACTTGGACTCAAACACTAAGGACTCAAGTGTGACTTGGACTAGAAAAATGATAACTTGACTACAACAGTAGACCCCAGCCCAGGATTCAAAACCAAGACCTTCTGGCTACAAGGAAACAATTTTATCTTGTGTTTATCTGAGTAACACAGAGACTTTTTCAAATGATGATTTTACCTTTTTTCAGCCAAACTATAGTGTTTTAAGTTCATTTTGACTTGGCCACGTGTCAAAAAGTCGTTTTCTTTAGTAAACCGGCAACAGTCATGGTGGTTCCAGATGTCCAGAATATAAAAATGGTAGGGATTGTCCGACATTATTAAGTTAATATTGCCACACATTTATTACCCTTGTGACTGTTGCATTTGTCAGGTTACATGAGCTTCAGTCTTTCAGGACAAAAAGTCACTTTTTTCCTGAGCTAAATCAGCTGGTTTTCCTCTGACCTTCAGATGGAATCCAGAAACCAACATGATCGTGTCAGATTGATAGATTTCTTTCTTTCCATATGCAGCAGCACAAGAATCAGAACTGACACAGAGGAGAAAAATCAAAATGTCTGTGAAGGGAAAAATGATTCAAAATTATGATGAGTCTGTTAGTACAAACACAGACGTCCAGACAACGCTGTGACATCAGCATCGTACTAATCATAATATCTGCCTCCACCTGTCACTAGAGTGTGCACACCTGGGTGTCACCATCTATCATCGAGCATCTGTCTGCTTCCACGGTTCAACATACAAACTCCTCCTTCACCATCACCTTCAGCTCCAGCCTGTGGTCTATATACCAGTCTGTTGAATTTATATTCCGCCCTAGAAGTTGTTCTCAGTCAGCTTCCACCTTGTGCGCATCGCCTGACTGCACACATGATCTCCATCAGCGCAGCAACACTTTAGCTCATGTGGTTTGTTTTCAGCTCTAAAAAGTAGATAAAATGTCTGGATTACGGGAGTCTGTGCTGCACTGTTAAAACGAATGCTCTGAAAAATATACAGCCCCACAAAAGAAAATGTAAATTTTACATGTATGAAGATTCTAAGAAATTCTTTGCAAAAATATATATTTTTTGTCCATCATGTGATTTCATTTTATTTAAAAAATCTTAATTAATTGGGCTTTGTAGAAGAATACTTTTAAACTGTTAAAACAGCTAAATCCAACAGCCTGGTCTATAATACACAAAAGCTTTTCTAGAAAGCTTTCATTATTTAAGTGTTCTTTTTGATTTGGAACATTTTTACAATTTTAAAAATGTTGCTTTGCTGAGAAAATATTGATTTGCTACCAGGCTCACACACTTACCCTCCATGAATGAAGCTAAGCTTTTTCTAAATTCCATGCACTTATATACAATACAGAGGAAAACAATCATCTACTTCTATTGCTAGCTATATTTTAAAACACTGTGACAAATTGTATTGATATTCAATTAATTTTCAATGGGGTAAAATGCCCATTTTTATTTGTCTAAAGTTTTGCTAAACTAATACATACCCCCTTGAACTTTGCACATTTTTTCCCATTAAAACCACAACTTTCACTAGCAAGGACCACGCTACAGATTCAGAATTTCAAGGTTTATTGAAGGCATGGAGAATTGAATGGTCTGGGGAGAGGCGTCGCTGAAGACCCGGAGGAAGACTCAGTGTGGGTGCAGTCTTCGGGAAATTGTCTTTCCGAGCCTGCTCAGGACCCCCAAAACGGTCCTGGAGATTAACAGAGAAGAGAATGAGCGTGGCGCAGATGGAGATTACGAATGTAGGTTCGGTATGCTGAAGAGGACTAACGACCTAAGATTTGGATGATGTCTGATATCCCTGACCTGGGGGCTGAGGTAGCTGCACCTATGTGGATTGAATGGACAGAGTAAAAGTCGGGGGAGATACCGGACCGGCGAAGAATCTGGCGGAAGTGATTAAGGAACCAGAACTGGGTGGCGGAGCTACCCGATTCAGTAATAAAAGTGGGTCGAATGGAGAGGTGTTAGCAGATGACCGAGACTGAACATAGCAGGTGATGGGTTCGTAGGGACTGAGGATAGAACTGAGGCGGAATAAGTGTATTCGGACGGAGGTGCCGAGCTGGTCTGTTTTACTTCTACGTAGGGTGTAAATGAGGGTGTCCTGACTAAGGATTGAAATGTCTGAGAGACATGGGTGAATGGAAGGGTCGTGTCTGGAAGAAGAGGGGGCAAAGTCAGAACAACGCAGGAAACCGAAATAAGCGAGTAAGAGCATAGACTAAAGAGTAAGTTAGGTCGATGAAGGGGGATAGATAACCGGAACGAAGCGTGAGAATGCAACGGGTGAGGAGGTTGGAGGTGAGAGGTAAGTGATGAGCAGTTGAGGGTTGTTCTGGCTTTTTAAGACCTTTCAAAAACATCGAAACGTGGCTATGGTCAACAGCTGGACAGGGGTTACCTGTTGCCAGCTTGATGAAGAAGCTGATTCCTGATAGATAGGATTTAATGGAGGATATGCAGATTTTCTGGATTGAGATGAACTGGCAGATAGACAAAGAAGTAACAGAGACCATACATTACGTCAAAAGCCTTGAAGGCGTTCCAGCCGGACAGGTAAACAGAGAGGGTACCGGGTGAGAGGTTGTCAATGATGGAGATCTGCGAGACGGTGGTGAGGTCGTGGGGCTGCGGCGTCAATTGAAGATGGTGGCTGAAAATGGTGGGACTGGAGTTGGGTTGAGGTCTGCAACGAGAGCTAAGGATCTGTATTTCTGAAAGGAGAAAGGAGAAAGAGAATCAGCAATGGAGTTAGGTGACCGGGGATATGAGCTGCACGAAGTATGAACTGTTGTTGGGCTGCTGAGAGTGAGTCCGCAGATGGACTGCATGATATCTGGGGAACGAGATTGACCTTTATTACTTTCTATGACGGCTTCATAATCAGAGTGAATTAGGTTTGAGGTCTGCGACCACTCGTGTCCCCAAAGAAGGGCCACTATTACAATGGGGTAAAACAGGGGCTGAAGGGAATTGAACTCCGGGGGCCAGCCTGAAGCGAACCATCTCCCTTTGTAGTGGCCCCCGAAACCGATGGAAGGGGCAGCATCAGTATAGAGCTGTACATCTTCGGAAATCACATGTGGGGTGCCCCAGGGCTCCATCCTGGGGCCCCTTTTATTTAATATCTACATGCTCCCACTAGGCAGGATTATAGCAACCAATAACATTAGCTACCATAACTACACGGATGACACTCAGCTTTACATTACAATGTCACCAGGTGACTCTGAACCCATTCAAACCCTAAATCCATGCATTGACCAAAAAAATGGTTGGATGTGCCCTAACTTTTTGGAGCTGAATAGAAACAACACTGAAGTAATTATTTTTGGACCCAAAGAGGAACGATCAAGAGTCAGCACACAGCTTCAGTTAATACAGCTAGAAACTACTGATCAGGCACGAAATCTAGGTGTAGTAATGGACTCCGACCTGAACCTCCAGGGTCACATAAAGGCAATAACAAGGTCAACCTTCTATCACCTGAAGAACATTTCTAGAATTAAAGGACTGATGTTGCAACAGGACCTAGAAAAACTCATCCATGCGTTTATCTTTAGTCGGATTGATTACTCCAACAGCATCTTCACAGGTCTGCCTAAAAAGTCAATCAGACAGCTGCAGCTGATCCAGAACGCTGCTGCTTGCATCCTCACTAGAACCAGGAAAGTAGAGCACATCACCCCAGGTCTGAAGTCCTTACACGGGCTCCCTGTAGCTCAGAGAATACACTTCTAAATACTCCTACTAGTTTATAAATCATTACATGGCTTAGCACCAAAATATGTTGAAGACCTGTTGTCACGGTACCAACCCCCAAGACCACTTAGGTCCTCCAACTCTAGCCTACTAAACATCCCTAGACTCAGAACTAAACATGGAGAAGCAGCTTTCAGTTTCTATGCTCCCCTTATCTGGAACAGACTTCCTGACGAGTGCAGAGCTGCTGAAACTCTGAACTGCTTTAAATCGAGACTAAAAACCCGTTTAGAATTGCCTTCGATTAAATGATTGATGTCATATGTATGAAATGTGTTCATGCTCTCTTGCTTTATTGATCTCTTACTTTATTGTGTATCATGTGTTTCTTTTACTTTCCATTGTTTATTTAAATCACCAAATCATGTAAAGCACCTTGAATTACCCTGCTTTTGAAAGTGTACTATACAAATAAAATTGCCTTGCCTTCGGGAAGGGAGACAAAATCATTATAAAAGAAAGAGATACCGTTCCAGGAGGAGAGGAAATCGCGCCTGAGCCGTATCTCGGTACGACAGGGCTCGGTGAAGGCGAGCCGATCGTGGAGGCATGGCACGCTAGCGGCAGTGGACAGAAGGTGGGACACAATGGACCAACCCCAGACAATGATGCGGACGGCGTAGGTAAGATGACCCA
This sequence comes from Valencia hispanica, assembly GCA_963556495.2. Classification (NCBI taxonomy): domain Eukaryota; kingdom Metazoa; phylum Chordata; class Actinopteri; order Cyprinodontiformes; family Valenciidae; genus Valencia; species Valencia hispanica. The sequence continues at coordinate 6,289,410 of OY747706.1, forward strand.
AGAGCGATAGAAGCCATTGCTTAGAGCGCGTATTTATGAGGAGGAAGAGAGGATCGGGAGATCCGGTGGACCTCCGAACGGCAGCGAAAACTGGATGGAGGATGAGTCGAGGGTGATGCCCAGGAACTCTAAAGTAGTAAGGGGGCCCACCGTCTTCTCGTCCGAAAGAGGGACACCGATGTCGGAAGAGGCCTCAGTGAGGGCACGAAGCCCCGAAGGAGGCAGAGAAGAAGCGGGGGTGATGACCAAGAAGTCATCCAAGGGGGGTGAAGGACGTGAGGCAGATGGTAAGTATTAAACCTTACCCAGCACGGGGTCTCGGAAAGAGAATTGTAAATCCTGGAACTACTCTTGCAGCCAAAGGTGAGCTGGACCGCAAAGTAGTAGGTCCCCTTCCAACAGATGAAGAAGCGCCGGATGACTGGGTGAAGGTGGGGGCCTTAAAGGCCCTGTGATGTCTGCCTTGGAGAGCTGGGCGAGAAAGGGTATCAGAAGGAAGAGAAAAGAAATGGAGAATAGGATGGATGGGCATTCTTAATGATTCAGGTAGCATTTTCTTATGCTTCTATTTGTGTAGGAAAAGTGCAAACTACAGTGAAAAGACAATGGCGCAACCGGTAAGGACAGGAGGAGAAAAGCTGGCTGAAAATGAAGCGAAATCATTAACAGAGGGAGCAGGCGCAGGGTGACATGGCGACCGGCCCTCAGCAAGGGGCGCTGCCGGCGCCGGGCCCGAGACGGCGGGGGAAGGGATCTGCGGCACGGGAAAGCCCGCCCGAAGAGGAACCGGGATGCTCTGGACGGGAGGAAGACTCGTGGGGCAGAGGCGAAGGAGACGGGAAAAGGAGCTTGAAAAGACAGGCCTTGGAAGCGGAGCGGTTGAAGGGGAGACCCCTTTCCCGGAGCGCGCGCTGGAGCCGCGCTACTGTCCAGCCGGACATGTCGGGGCGGCCCGAAGCAGCGACCGGGGAGCGCCGAGCTCGATGGGAGGCTCTAGAACGAAGCACGGGGGCCCGGCCTGGGCCGACCGGAGCAGCGGGGTGAGAGCGCCGAGGTGACGGCTCGAGCCCACGGGGGAAATCCCGGAGCGGAAAGAGGGAAGCAGGTGAGGGAGGAAGTCGCCCGGAGCGGCTGCGAGGGCGGCCGCTAAGAGATGCGGGAGCCACGACGTGGAAGACAGATCGGTCTGTAGGTGCCGGGGCGAAGAGGCCACAGCCGGGGGGACAGACTGAAATCTCGCTGGCTCGAAGACAGCCTGACACGGCGGGAGATGCCCCGGGTGATGCCCCGGGACCACCGAGGAGCAACTCCTCGTCCAGATCGACGCCGAGTGTGAGAACGTCCATGCCGGGAACAACGATTAGAGACGTAGAGCAGGCGTGAGGTACCGGATGAATCGAGTCAAGACTGATTAGGATTTATGAAGCGTGTTTGGGGGGTGGCCTTGCTCCTGAACCTCAGTTAACCTGTTAACTCCATTTAATGTAGAAGATGATTTTTATGTCCTTGGCCAGATGAGACCAAGTTAAGCTTTTTGGATTGCATGCAAAATTATATGTGTGATGACAACTACACTAACATCCCCACCATGAAACATGGTAGTGGCAGCACTGTGAGGATCATGTTCTTTGATTTTCCAGGAACATTTAATACAATTCTGGCTGGTTTGCTTTGTAAGAAACTCCAGAAGACAAAGGTGGAGCTCTCAACAATCACCTGGATCAATGACTACCTGACAAACAGACCACAGTTTGTGAGACTAAAGAAGTGTGTGTCAAACCAGGTGGTCAGCAGCACAGGAGCACCACTCTCACCATTCCTTTTTACTCTGTACACCTCAAATTTCCAGAACAAGACAGACTCCTGTCGTCCACAGAAACACTCAGATGGCTTTGCTGTCGTCGGGTGGATCAGAGATGGTTAAGGTTAAGAAACTGAGTACAGAGGCATGGTGGGCTGCTTTGTGTAATGGTGTGGAAAAAGTCATCCCATATTGAATGTGAGCAAAACAAATGGGATAATTACAGATTTCTTTAAATGGGGCAACTGGACCAACAGAGCAGAAGGCTCAAACCCCGAACCTTCACGCGGTGAGGTGTCACTGCGCAGCACTGCACCATCAAGCATGTGGATGAAACATCTATGAAACCCATATTCTGTCAGTGGCAGTTTAAAGTGTCGGTTTAAAGTTTACAGGCTCTGTTTGGAAACGGACAGGAAATCAGAAGAGGAAGTTCATCAGCTCAGTTTTGCTCAAACCCTGGAGGTTTTTGTGGGTGAGTTAAAGGAGTCGTGATGCAGAACATAGAACATTACACAACATCCAAAAGTTTAGCTGAACTTGTTTTCCATAATGACAGAACGTCTTTATTCCATCCTGGTGATGAGATTCTGGACTTACAGAGACCGAGAGATCCTCTGAAAGCCTGTGAAGGTAAACTTATGTCGTCAGTTCCTCTTATTTTCCGAGTTTAAGGTGGAACAGGTGAGCCATCTAGTGGTGGGATGGGGTCACTGCGTCACCACACATGAAGATAGATAGATAGATAGATAGATAGATAGATAGATAGATAGATAGATAGATAGATAGATAGATAGATAGATAGATAGATAGATAGATAGATAGATAGATAGATAGATTTGAAGGAGACAGGATTCTAGCACTGTTCATTTTCTGAACTGACAGTCTCTGGTATCTATGGCAACAGGCCTGCTGGCCTCCTGGTAGGACCCCTGACTCCACCTCTAACATGCAGCTGAAGCTCCTAAAAATGGAGAACAGCTCCCACACTGCTCTCTGCTGGCTGACAATGTGAACTGCATTTCATGTGCTGCGGGAGATTTTGAAAAAGAACTGATGTTATGATTGAATGCTTTATTTGAAATAAGCAATATTATGTGATAGAAATGAGTGTTACTTTTACTGCACACCACAGGTTTTCTTCGCAAACACATCGTGATCCTGGAGATGAAGCCTGAGATCCTTCCAGCTCCTCAGAAATGTGCTGGAACCACCAGTCAGAAAAAAAAAGACATCCTTCAGTCCATTGTGTTGTTGCCTGCTGGTTATTTTACTGAATTCAGCTTCGTGTAACGGGTTTTCTTGGACTCTAACATCCACCTTTTCATCCAGAAACTTCACTGTGAGCGAACGATTCTTGCTCTTACTGAAACACGATGCATGAAGCTTCTTATACAAAGAGTTTATTAATAAATCAGTGCAGTGAATTGACTTTAACATGCAGCTTACACTTGGATTCAAGTAACTATATATCTGCCCACATCTATCAGCTCTAATAATGGCTTGTTTTATTTTTGGCTTGTCCTGTGTTTCTAGTTATTATTTTAAGCATTCAATAAAACTTTACCACTAGTCATTTTTACATGTTTCCATGATTTCTGAGTTTTCGAGAGATTTCATCTTCAAATCCATCATATATCTGCTTGGAGTATTCCTGGCTTATGAATATATATGAATGAATTCTTGTCTTTGAATGCTGAACAAGCTATGCACTGGTGGGAGCATGATACAAGGGCATATACCTCAAAAAGAGTTGGCCCAGAATTTTGCTGGATCCTTTTAGATGTCCTGAAACATTCTTCTCCGTAGCTGAACTTCCAGAAAACTATTCTTTTAGCTGCACTTTTCCTGCCAGTGAGGCAATGTGGATCCAAATAGATTATATCTTGCATGCTTTTCTTTGAAGATAACCATTGCTTACACCAATAAATAAATAAAAAGTTTTACCATAGTTACCTCTTTTGCAGAAATCATGCTGCTCATTAGAAGGATTTCATTCTTTCACAGCTTTAAATTGGACTGCTTACATATGGATGTTCTCATATGGAAGTTAGCTGTTAATTTAGGTCAAATTTACAGTAGCAATTGTTTTCTGCCAAAAAGTAAATTTTTAAGCCTGTTGTGTTCTAATTGATTAGTATGTATCTGATCACTCTGAAAAAAAGTTAACTGCTGCTACTAAAATACATCTATATCTCACATCACTCCCATAAAACAATAAAATAAGACAAGAACTCTCATCTGAATGATATCAATTTGGAGGATTTTTCCAAATCAACACAATATATCCATGAGTGTCACTAAAATAAACTAATTAGGTAGGCAAGTTGCGTGAAAGATATATAAAATGAAAATTTAATGAAGAAAAAACTGTCTTGGTGAGTCAGTGAAAATGTATGTGTTTAAGAGGGAGGGAATGTATGACTGTGTCTGTATGTCTTTGTCTACCTGTCAGGTTGGGTCTTAGGCTGTCCTCTCGCCTGGCGCACCTCAGGCCTTACATTTAATGGGGGGCCTATTTCCCCTCCGTCACTCCCCGCCAGTGACAGATGCTCCTGCCCACTGGTGCGTTGGTGGTCAATCCGGTTCGGACCTGGTGCATGCCTGGGGGGAGCGGTGTGTCGGTTGGCCGATGCGCTGGGCCGATGTCTTCCCTTGGTTGGTTGGGACTTGGGGTACCTCTTTGGGGTGCCAGGTTTGGGATTGTTGGGTGGTGCCTGTTCGGTGGCTCGGGTGGGATACGGATCCAGTGTCTCTGCTCGTTCGATCACCTGTTCTGTGCGCACCGTGCGTGGTCGGTTCATTGGCGGGTTGGACCGGCCCTGGCCTTTGTTGGATGCCTGGTCTCGGCGCTCTGCTTTGGTGGGATCAGGAATCGGGATCTGGTACAACTTGGTGTCCAGGTGGCTGGGCTTGGCCTGGGGATGCCGTCCATCTGCTGCGGCTATCGGTGGGGCGCCCCGACGTGGGGCGCTGGGATGTTGGCGGTGAGAATTGGCCTTGGGTGGCGGTGGTGCGTGGCGGCCGGCCGCGCCCCCTGCGGTGGCAGGGGCCCCTCGTCGGCCGGTCCCTTGTCGGGTCCCTGCTGGGGGGTGGGGCGCCCCTGGGCCCCGGCTCTCCCGGTCTATGGACCGGCCCCCCTGTGGCGGAGCCGGTTCCTGGCGGGGCCCGTGGGTTTGTCACTGCTGCCCCCCGGGCCCCGGCATCGTAGCCGCTGGATGTTCCCCTGGGGTTCTCCTCTGCTCTCCTCTTGGGGGATGCGGTCAGCCCCGCACGGGTCCGTCTGGGGGTCCTTTGGACGTCTTGGCTCCGATCTCCTTCATGTCTGCATCGATTCCTGGGAGACGGATTGATGCCTGCTCACACCAGCTATCGAACACTCTTATGGAGAAACCTTATATGCACCAGCATGCTCACACACACACATAGATGTGGGGTCTCTGGTGTTTAAGGAAATATTCTTGGGCTGAGGTTATCATTACTAGAGCTTGATTAACCGGTACCATGAGTTTTTCTGTGACATTGTTGTTGTATTTTTATATCCATTTTTGTATGATGTGGTTGTGTAGTTCTTAGTTCACAAGGTTTGGTTTGTTTTGTCAATGTTCCTTTTTCGGGTTTTTTGTTTTTTCCCCTCTCTCTGCCGTCCTGTGGGTATGGAGGCAGACTTCGATGTCCTGTGTTTTCTTTGTTCCCCTTCCTCTCTTTTATTTTCAACTCACCCTCTCTCTTGACTTGTTGTTTCCTACCTCTCTTCTTCATCTTCTTTCTTTCTTCCCCTTATTTTTCCATCTCCGTGTCCATAACATCAGGAAATAAAAACCCCAGCAATTCATAATAACGATTTTTCACACATATATATCAAGTGGAGTACTATAGCAAAAGCTGTAGTGCTCCTATTGTGAAAGTAAATCTGTTGGGTTTCTACTTGGTACTCAGACACCAAATCTGAGCTCCACACTGCCAAACAGGACACGCAAAAAAAAGCTTTAAAAAAAACAAAACTTTCAAGTTAAATTGTTGGTATGGTCACAAAGTGCAGCTGTACAAGTAATTACAAAGATTTAAAAAATGTCATAGAAACTCTTAAAAGGTCTAAATATCCGTGGAACAGCAGATCTTTTCTGTGGATCAGCTTCAAGGAAGATAAAAAACCATTCTGCTTTGTTCCACTAGGGGGCACCAAAGCAGATTGCTCTTTAATTTTTTTCTATAATATATGCCTTTTCTACATAAGAGGTAAAATCATCCACTACAGTCCAAATTGAAGACGGATAGACCTGTTAATCATCACAGCTATTAGTGGCACCATGTTTGTTATTTTCTGCTCTCAGGAGGAGTCCTCTGTAGACCCTGCAGACGTCTCCTCTGCAGACAGACAGTCAGTCAGACAGACAGACTGGCTAACCGTAACTCTATAACTCTATACTGGACCCTGCGCCGTTCCAAATTTGTCTTTCAGCCACGGGATCTTATCGTCTGACCAGGAATAAACACACACACACACACGCAAATAGAAGCATCTGCACGCCACCGCACTGTACATCAGTCTGTGTAAATGTGTGTTTGTGTGAAGAGGGTCACAGTGACCATGCAGGGATGTTTAGGCTGATTCTCAGTCACTGATGTAAGCAGACTGGTAGAGTAGAGTCACAGTAAACACGCAGTGTGCAGGTCCCGATTCCAGCATCAGAGTCCCACTCCAAATAAAATGAAACGCATGGAGACAGAGAACAAAAAGCCCTCTCAAGCAGGGTGTGTTTGCTACTTTACAGCTTTAGATTTACAGCTGAGTGGCACTTTTTAGACTTGGTGTCTTTTATTGAGCTGACAGTCAAGAAAGTTGCAGACAGCTCATTTCTGTGCGATAGAACTGTGTTGTAATGGAGGCGACGAAATCCAGCAGCAAGTCTGATGAGAAGGTACTTTGTTCGTCTCATTCATCAAGCAGATGAGCGTCAGCTTTGTGTCGCTGTGGCATCACAAGCTTCTCTCTGCTTCTGCCTTATTGGTGCATTTTAAATATTTATTAGGCCGCAGCAGCATCTTTTCACCCAGCTAACAAAGATGTTTTTTTTTCTCTGTTTGAATGCTTGAATAACAATGAGAAACAAGAGCAGAAACACAACAGGGCGAAGTGGAAGACTGCAGAAATTCTCTTTTTGTTTATAGCTGAAGTTTAGGTTTCATGGACAGTTCGCATTAACAGGACGCATGCAGAAGTGACTGCACACTGCCAGTTAAGGAAAAGGAGTGATGATGCATGATAATACACCTTAATTTATTCAGTTATAACTAGTGGTCTGAATCAGGTCACACGGTGGGGCAGTTGAATCCCAGCCTGGAACCTTCTGTGTGGAGTTGGAATGTTTTCACCATGAATGAGCAGCAGTGGCTCCTTTAGTGGTTTCATCATGGAGAGAATCACAGCTAAGCAGATAAGCTTTGAGCCAGTTTCCAAGTATATAGGACGAAAGAGAGCACATTCAGTTAGTCACAGTAAAAGCTCAACCAATAGCTCTGTCTAGAAAAGAGAAAGTGTTAAACACTGAAAGACAGGGCCCAGTGGATCATCTAGAGAAGGAAAACGTTAAGTCAGTGACCCCGCCCCCACCCCCGCCAGTAAGGTGCCATTCCTCTCTTGGTTATTCTTTAATTTAATTTAATTTATTTTGAGCAAATAAAGTACAATGGTTGTGACCAAATCCTACAGCAAAGAAGAAGAAAACACATTAAACATTGATGCTCAGTGTTATCAACTTAAAGCAGTCAACTTGTGATGAAATGATTCAAATTCAAAAATACTTTATTGATCCCAGAGGGAAATCAAGATGAGCGCAGAGGAGCCTCTTGACAAAAACTGAGTAGATATTACTGTTATATTTGTTTCTTTGCTTGTTTGTTGGGCATAACTTGTTAATGCTGACTAAATGGAGCTACGGCAATAATCGAGCAAATGCCTCAACCCAAATGGGAGCCTTTATCCGAATTTACATGTCAGTAAGAAAATTTAATTATTAAATGAAGTGCATTTGACTCTGCGACGGTAGGTGGCGACATACGCCCTTTCTCGTTGGAATTATTTTGTTTTATTATTTATCTGCTTTTGAATTCTTCCGGTTGGCCTAGAGCATCACACAAATAGTAAACAAGTGCTGGTAACAGTGAAGGGTTAGTAAAAGCAGAGTAAAAGCAGGATATGCACAATGAGTGAAAAATGACCTGCTTCCGCGGTCTTGTCACTTCTGGAAGGGGGAGTGCCCAGGCCAGTCATTGCTCGATTTAGTTGTGACGTCGTTTATATGCAGAGAAATTCTGTTTTTTAACCACATTATCTGGGCGTGTTAGCTCGATTAGGAGTAGGGCAGTGTGGTTAGACTTCAGTTGGACTAAGGCCACAATTTGGTTTTCTCTAACTGCATGTAAACCCTCTGAGTGACAAGTTGAGGAGGCGATTCATTCATTTGAGTCAGTTGTGATGAGACTGGAACAGAACAGAAACAGGGCGTCAACCCGACTTGCTTGTTGTGTTTCACTCAGAGAAGATGGTGATCCGACACCATGAACCATGAAGTAATTTTTTATTCATGTCATTTCACAGAAATGAACTCTCTGACGCTGTGCCACCACTGACGAGGTATTCACTATTTAGTTACAGTAAATTTAGAAGAACAGAAAAAGTTTTTAGACCGTCAAAATTATGAACCTGAGCTTGATCACCAAAATAAATTCGACATGGGAGATCAGCTGGTAAGAAGCAAATATAGGATAAGTGTTTTAACACTCGCCTACAGAAATGTTGTATAGTTTTAACAAGAATTGCAATTAATATTTGAAAGATAATATTTCTTTCATAGTTTAAGTTAGATTTAGACCTGCTTTAGTTTAGATTTAGTTGAAGATTATAAAACTTTAAATGTTGCATACAACAACCCTGAACAGTATGAACAATACATGAGATCTGCTTTAGGGTTTAAACAGATTTTTATGCAATAAATCTTCACATTTTGCAGCCTAAACAGGAAAACATGGGCTTCTGGAGACAAGATGCTCTGAGTTCAAACTAGTAACATCTTCACATCCTCGACCCCATAAAAGACTGGACACCTGGCATTAAAAACCTTTTTTTTTTCTAAAAAATCATCTTCAGCTGAATTTCATTGGTTAATATACGACAGCAAATATCAATTTTAAAAGCCCGGAAACTGTTGAGAGAAACACAGCAAACATGAGGCAGCCCATAACACAGCCAAAAGTTGCTGATGAGTGATGATAGTGATGAACGATGCGTTGCATGACCAGCAAAAGCTAATTTTAAAGAATAAAAACATTGGCATCTCTCGAGCAGACATTTCAATGTGTGCTCCTGTTCTGACCAGCATGATGTCTGCGTTGCGTTGTTGGCTTCACAGCAATCCCTCATACTAACCAAGCATGTAGCGACAGTGGAGAGGAAAAACTCCCCTTTTAGTCAACATGTCACACAGCCGACTCACAACAAAGGACACACCCTGGACTTGGTCATCACGTATCGCCTGTCCACCAGTGTGTCCTCTGTTGATGAGCTGGCTGTCTCTGACCACTACTGTGTGTTTTTTAACATCACCAGTTTTATCCAGTGGGAGACCTTTGTGAGAACTGTCAGGAAACGTCATCTAACCCCTGAAGTGGCTGCTGGTTTTCTTGAAGTTTTCTGAAAAGATACCTCCTTTTGCTTTACCTGCCCCCTGTGATTTTATCGTCAATGATTTTAACAGTACGCTTCAGTCTACCTGCTTGCTCCACTAAAAGTTAAAAGTGCACACTCAAAACTTGCATTGTCGTGGAAAAAAATAAACACCTCAAAAACAAAAGAGAAATTGCAGGGTGGCAGAGAGAAAATGGAGGGAAAATAAAATCACGATAAACTATCAGATGTATACAGAACTTCTCAAATCACACAATAACGCAGCAGGAAATTCAAGAAATGCATACATTTCCAAAATCTTCTCAGATCATAAAAATAATCCCCAAGTTTTTCCACCATTGACTAAAAAATTAACCACGCTTCTAATGCATTTCAGAAAAATCCCTCAAACACTGTTTGTGAGAAGTTTGCAGACCACTTCAGAGGGAAGGTAGACACCATCAGATGTAAGATTTTCTCTTTTCAAAGTAACATGTTTTAGACAAACGACGCTGAGATTCTTGATAAAGTTTTCTCCTCAGTGAAGCCCATTATATATCTTTTGGACCCAATTCCAAATTCATTTTTAAGCCATTTTATGGATTTTTTAGAGATGAGATTTTAACCTTGATGAATTGCTCCCTGTCAGACGGGGGTCTTACCTGCCGCCTTTAAAGGGGTGGTGGTGAGGCCCCTGTTGAAGAAGAGCAACTTAGATTTTAATGATTTAACAACTTTCGGCTGGTATCTAGGCTAACTTACCGTTTTTAAGCAAAATATTAGAAAAGCTTGTTTTAATTCAACTTAATGATTTTGTTAACAGGGCTGCACAGTGGCGCAGTTGGTAGCACTGTTGCCTTGCAGCAAGAAGGTCCTGGGTTTAAATCAAAATCTTTCTGTATGTTCTCCCTGTGCATGCGTGGGTTCTCTCCAGGTATTCTGGCTTCCTCCCACAGTCAAAAAAAAACCATGACTGTTAGGTGAATTGGTCTCTCTAAATTCCCCTTAGGTATGAATGTGCATGTATGGTTGTTTGTCTCTGTGTTGCCCTGCGATTGACTGGCGACCTGTCCAGGGTGTACCCCGCCTCTTGCCCCATGACAGCTGGGGATAGGCACCAGTTCCCCGCAACCCTGCATAGGAATGATGGGTACAGAAAATGGATGGATTTTCATAATGTCCTGGAGAAATTTCTATCTTGTTTCAGGGTGAACCACAGCACAGAGACTGTCCTTTTGCAGATTTTAAAATATTTTAAAATAAGGATGATGCAGAGAGGTTGACAGTGTTGGTTCTAAGCGCTGCCTTTGATACAGTAGACCACACTATTCTTTTAACCCATTTAAAACAAATTGGCCTCTCTGGTGCTGTTCACAAATGGTTCACTTCCTATCACACAGACTTTATTTGGTAAGTTTAAATACCTGCTCCTCTAAGGCCCACAAGATCACATGTGGTGTGCCTCAGGGTTCAATTTTAGGCCCAGTGCTTTTTAACCTGTATATGCTCCTTCTTGGCTGTGTCATCAGAAGACATGAAATTAACTTTTGCAGTTATGCTGATGATAGACACTTGTACATCTCTGTGTCTCCTGATGACACACGGCCCACTTTTTAACTGCATTTTAGACATCAAATCCTGGATGGCAGAAAACTTTCTCCAGCTCAACCAGGACAAAACTGAAGTTTTAGTCATCGGTCCTGAGGCTCAAAGAGAGAAACTTTAACCAAAACTACAATCACTGTCTTTTAATCCTTCTTTACAAGTGAAGAACCTGGGCTTGATTTTTGATTTTGAGCTGACTTTTATCCCTCACATTAAAAACATTACTAAAATAGGTTTTTATCACCTAAAGAACATAGCCAGAGTCCGCCCCATTCTCTCTCGGGCCAATACGGAGACACTAATGCATGCTTTTATCACCAGTAGAATTGATTACTGTAATGCCCTGCTTTCTGGTCTTCCCAAAAAGAGTATCTGAGGTTTACAACTTCTACAAAATTCAGCAGCACGTGTCCTGATGTAGACCAGGAGGCGGGAACACATTACACCGGTCTTAAATTCACTGTATTGGCTCCCCGTACGTTTTAGGGTCGATTTTAATGTTCTTTTAATGGTTTTTAAGTGTCTTAATTGTCTTGGGCCTTCTTATCTTTCAGAACTGCTTTTACCGTATGAACCTTCACGGCCTCTGCGCTCCTCTAGCTGTTGTCTCCTTGTCATCCCTAAAGTCAGGACACAAACTCATGGTGAGGCCCCTTTCTATTATTATGGCCCTCACCTCTGGAACAGGCTGCCGGAGAACCCCAGGGCTGCAGAGAACGTTCATTTTTTTAATAGCAGGCTCAAGACTCACCTTTTTAGCCTAGCTTTTAACTGATTATTATTTATTATAGTCTGAATAATTGCTCTGCGTGTTTTACTTGCTTATATTTTATCAATGTTTTACTACTTAGTCTTATCATATTTATCCAATGTTTATTTTCATATTTTAACCTGTTATTTTAATCTTCCTTTCAGTGTTTCCTCTGTAGGAGCCCTCTGCCTCGGGAGCGGTGGTCGGCGGTGGCTTCCTGGGTGCTCTCCAGGTAGCGCTTGGGTAAAGTTGGGGGTCTTAGCCTTGCCTCCTCTGGGCGCCCTGTGTCAGTGCCTTGGCAGTTGCTGTTGATCTGCTGCTGCCGGTGCAGATGGCTCCTTCGATGGCGTTTCCTTACCTAACCTGACTCTTCTGTACTTGGCCCAATGTCCTTATTAGCATTGCTCTTGAGAGTGCGTGTGCATGGGGGTTGGGTTGAGGGTAGAGGGGCATATTTGTGATCATGCTTTTAAATCTGTGGGAGAGGGATAGGAATGTGGTTCATGCGGGTCATTTTAATCTGTAAAGTACTTTGAGTTGCAAAGTTTGTATAAAAAGTGCTTTATAAATGTAGCCAAGTGAACTAAGGTTAAACAATTTTCACAGTAAAACAGAGCTTATTTAGTTTTAAATAGGTTCCCTGTTCAGATGAGATGTATTTAATATGCAAATTGTGTGATAACTCTATCTGAGGTTTTTGGCGACACTGCCACTTTAAGAGCAGATCCAGACTAGAGCACATATGCACATAGATTTCCGTCACACACACTGCATGCTGGGAGCGGGGAAACTGGAAAGCTACACCGCAGATGGGTGCATGGTTATTGAAACACGAGGTAAATATTCTAAAATACTGCAGCAGCCTGCAAATATTGCCACGTGTTTCTCAGAAAGCTAAGTTAGCCTAGCAAGCTAAGTTTAATGTGTGATGACTCAGTATTCCTGATGATTTTTGTATATTGCTGTAACGTGTGTACACGGGTGTAAAGGCCGACCACAGCAGCGACCGACCACAGCGAGCAGCACGGACGAGCGGGTCGGCATAAGTTGTAGCATCGTACGGACAGTTTTCAAAGTTAACTTTGTTTTAATAATCTACTTTGTGCAACTTTGTATGTTTCTGTTTGACCCAGAGGGGAGATATCTTGCTGTGTTGAAGCCTGAGAGTGTCTGTGTTAGCATACAGGGCACGCACTGAAAAGTGAGTTCATAATGGGTTCATGAATGTTTACAATGCACTTTAATGTTAAATAACTGTAAAAGGTGAGATGTAAGCCATGCATTTTCTTGTATTTTTGTCCTGTTTTCTGTCTTTGTTTTGGGACAGGTCACTACTGTTGTCTATATTGTTGCCTATAGTCTATATTGTTTATAGCCTATTGTCCATATTGGCTGAGTTTACTTTTATTTTTGCTGTAGTTTATCTGAGAAGGAGCTGTGTGTTACAATTAACAAGATCCTAACTGTTACAGATTCATCAAGCCGAGCTAGTGACAGGGTATTATAGCTGTTTACCTGTGAAGCTGGTTAAAAATGGCATACTTTTGTCCCGATTCTATATTTTGTTCATTCTTTCTAAAAGTTCCAACCCAAAACTATAAAAATGAATACTGTGCTCATTAAGTACAGTCGGGGAATAAAAGACCCACAAAAGAGAATTTTTCTGTTTCCTGTTTCATCCCTCATAACCGGGTCACATAAATAAAGTTTGATTGATTGATTTAACAGGAAGAAACCTCCAGCAGAACCAGAATCTGGCTCAGTGCGAGCGGCCATCTGTCATGACTGACGGGGGGTTTGAGGAGACAAAGCAGAGACACAGAAGAATAAAATAACTGATGCAGGAGTGCTTTTTATGTTAAATAAAAGTAAAACGTTGATAACAGGACACGGACAGCGTTCAGTTTCTGAGAGCATAATCCCTGTCAATGCCCGCCTCCAACAAGACATCACAGCTGAGCAGACTGCCAGACCAAGTGTAGTTTCTAGATGTTGCTCTGAGGACACCATCTAGCATGCCACTCAGACTCTGCAAGATGGTGGTTTCGCCCTATAAATTGATTTTAAGCTAAAATGGAGAACACAAAATTGCTGCAGCCAACTATGGGGCACAAACATGTTGGGTAGTTTTTTAAAAGACACAATAGGACCATCCCAATAACTGTTAGATCAATTCCTAGACAGCAGACCCTAATGCAGAAGTACGAAGGAATGCTGCAACATCTCAATTGAATTAGCTGGGCTTCATTTGATAGAAAGTTTTTATTTATCTACTATTTGTTCATTTTTTTGCCATTTGACATTATAAACTAAATTGCAATGTTTTATAACCAGTTGGAATGTATGCAATCCAATGCAAATAGCAATATATAGCTGTATGAATTTTATTATATGTTTCTGTAAACAGGATCTGTTTGCCTGTTTAAAGTGTCTGGAGATGACATTTGGTGCCATTTGCTGCTTACTAAATTAATTCAAGCATATACAGTACAGCAAAAAAAAAAAAAAAAGATATAAAGAATTTAATAAAGTACAGACATCTTAAACCAGTCTGACAAATAAATACATCTGAAACAAGTTAAGGTTCGCTCAGAAAACTTTTAAGGTTTTGTCCACTGTCCTGTGTGATAATTGGACCAGACTGCATGTCAGAACTGTTTTCCATAAAAACCACAGATTTTCGGATTAATTAACAAACCTTTTACAAATTCAGCTACCATTTTGAATCCCCCCTGCACTCTCCACCAGAACAAACACACACATGACAGTAAAAAAGCTAGCTCTGACTGAGACTAAGGAGTATTCTCCAGGCCATCTGAATGGCTGAGCTTTGGTAGAAATCAATGACACAGGCGTCATAAAAGGAGCATTTCTTCCCATAAAAGAGTTTGAAAGCATATGCTGTTGCCTGAGGCCTTGTTTCTAAGCGTGAAAAGTCATCACTAAAACATTCGGCACAGATGTACCGCAACTAGGCCAAAGGTTTTAGTGCTCCACTAATTCTACCACAGTTAAAATTAGAAGAAACTCTCAAATGCTCAAACATGAAGTTTGAGCTTCATCAGAAGTTATCTTCACTGATCTGAACACACGTTTCTCTGATCTCCCCACACACACCGTGGCAGACAGCCCGACAAACACCTTCAAAACAAACAACACAACATGTCTCGACAAAATAACGAAACACCAGAATGTGAACGCTCACTTTGAAAGCCTGCTGGCTCATGTTCATGGTTTAATCAAGATTTCGGAGCCAGATTAGAAGACAAGAAATATCTAGGAGTCTAACAGTCGCTTTTACTCTGTTTGATTGAAACATGTTTTTATTTGTTGACTGCCGGATCAATCATTCATTCCTCACTGTTGTCAAGACTTTGGCACTTTAACAGACTGTAAAATAAAATCAAGTATAACACGCATGCTGTAATGCATTAAAATACATTCATCAGCCATAGACTGTTTACATCTTAATCAGAGATTTTGCTGTGTCAGCGTTCTGTGCAGTAAAAACATTGAATTTGTTGGGCAAAATATTCCAAATGGTTGGGGCAGAAACAGCAATATCCAGATCCCCTTTGTGCTCCAGTCTGTAACCTGGAACTAAAAAGATTTGGCTAAAATGACCAGATTATTTGTGCTAGGAATCTGGGGTGTTTCTGTTGTGTTTCGTCTCCTTATTTCCTCCACCAATCCGGTGATCTCGTCCAGTGAGCCTCGCCTGAGACTTGGACCTGTCCATCATCACTGGGGGGCGGAGCCGTGCTGCTGAACTTCCTGCACACTTCTTTCTCATTGGCCATTATCTGGCTTTTAAAGTAGCCAAGAGTACCTTCTTGCAGTTACAATGGCCGACAAGGGCGCCGCCATAGATCAAATCCACTTCAGAAGTCCCTATCGGAAACCACCCTAAAACAAAAATAGGAAGTCCTAAATCTATGTATTGCTTATTCGGCGTCCATACCGGTCAGTTCTTGTGAGAGGGGGAGTGAAAAATAGTCTTTAATTATAATCCCATGAGTGTGTTATATGTAGGATGTAATTCGTGCTATTTAAAAATGCCATGCGTTGAAGAACTAGAGTAACATGTCTCGTGAAGTTTGTTTTTCTTGTCTAGGCTGCTCTTTCTGCTTGAAAGAATGCTAATGGATTTGGTACGCTAATGCATTTGGCGAAATACCATATGACTTTGGCAAAGTTATACAAACTTCGCCAATAGACCCCCCACCACCACACGCACACACACACAGAGGCATACGCACGCACGGACAATCGTATATATTGTAAGAGCATATTTTACTCTAACAAAATGTTTGTGTGAGTCCTATTGAGTGTGTGCGCACATGCATGTGTAAGTGAACCCCCCCCCCACCACTTCCCCAACCACAGAAGCGTAATTTACATTTGTGTTTATAACGTTGATATTAAAGTTATATCCATAAAAAGTTAACTTTACAACTTAGTGATTAGTGTAGGCTTCTAACTTCTGAGTTTCAAGTAGCCTATAAACTTAATTAACTCGTCAGTTATACCATTGCGATAAACATGTAACTTGAAAAACAATCCATAGAATTGTGTGCTTTTATTGTTTTGTTTTGTTTAACTAACTTCCACTTGAGACTTCCGGTATGTATTGGAAATATGGCGGCACCCTTGTTGGCCATTGTAACTGCAGTTGGGTCCGTCTCAAAGTAGCTGGCTGCCAGACCTTCAGCCTTCTGTGGTAAGTTCTCGCCAGAGGTCGCACTACAATTTTTTGTTATCGGTTAATTTGACGGACGGGGGGGTACACCGGTCATAATCAGTTTTTACCCGTCAATATTTTAAACGATAACATATCCAATAGCTCATTTTCACTAATTTTCATTCATATTCAGTCTGAACAAACTGATCAGAGAATCCACATCACACCATCACATATCAAGCAGATTAATAGGCTACATATTCAATTCAGTTTATTTATATACCCCCGATTCACAACAGATGTCATCTCAAGACACTTAACAAGAAGTCATTTCAACACAATCATACAAACATTCCAATCAGTTAAAAAGTTGTATTATGAACATTTCAACTGTTTTGGCCTGAACACTCCACAAGGATCTGAATTGCGCTTCGCCTGTGCATAATGGGGGCTGAAGCGCCACTTCAGCCATAGTTTTGAAATCAGGGAACATTTTTCCTACTAAAGTGATTAGATTTTGGCAAGACTCTCTGAACGAGAGCTTTCCTGATCGCTTCAGCAGAAAAAAATCTCCCTGTATGCTTTATTTTTGCATCAGTAGTTAGGCTGCTGCAATCTGTCACCGCCAGATGCGCTCCATGCCCCCTAAACTCTTCTTAGTGCTGTCAGTTTGAAGATAGGATTGGATACAGTGTCCAGGGCCCTCATTTATCAACCGTAATTACGCACAGATCTCTGCGTATTTCGTGCGTAGGAACAATTTTACGCATTGTGTGGTATTTACCATCTTGTACTTGTGCGTAGAAATGTTCCTAAATATAATAACAGCTCTGACCATGCGTACACACAGCATCTAGTGGTAGAATGGAGGAACTGCAACACCGGAACAGGAATATTTATCTAATCAGTTTATCACTTCTGCCAAGGTGATCATGTTGGTGTCTGTCTGTCCATTAGCAAAATTAGTCTAGTTAAACTTTCAGGAAATGTTAGAAATTTGCCAAGAAATAAAAAAATTACATTTTGGGGGGGATCATGCATGGAGATCCTGTGAATCGCAATCTGTGGGGGGGGGGGGGTGAGGTGCTTTGCAGAGGTCTGCTCTCTGTGTTTTTTTTACTTGTCACATCAAGTGCTTCAGTTTAAAAGGATGCTGTCACACTTATAAATAAAAGGTTTGCAAATTGTACTGTGGAAACTGGGTGGTCCTGCTTATCAGTGCAGCAGGTTGTCTCTGTCTCCATGAGTACTGATGCCAGCCAAAGCAGTGTTTCCGATAACGCTGGCCACAGACGTCAAATGTCATCAGCTGTGCACCCCTGGTAGAAGATCTGGCCCAGCTGTGTGCTGAGGGGTGTTTTATCGTATTCAGTTTGATATTGAATATTTTTTTCCATTTTTTCCAACAGAAACCTCTCCACTGTCCAGACTGCATTTAATGCCTCTGTCACTTTCTCCCAGGCAGTGTTCTTTTTTTTTTATTGGTTCCCCCTGAGCTGATAGAACCAAACAGCAATGTTCGGGACAAATTTTACTGATTTAATTTGTTCAGAGAAGTTAAGTATTTCCCCAGAAGTTAATAACAGCAGATGAAACGATTCTTTGCCACATTTTTTAATGTCTGCAGCAGGAATATAACTGCTGTAAACTGGAGGGGGGTGGGGGACATGAAACAGAGGAACCGCTGATAAAAAAAGGCAAAAACTATTGTTCAAATGAATTTGCATGATCTATGACAATTTTTAAAAATTCTGTTCATCATGACTGTTTTTTTTTTGTCCTACCTTGATCTCGATGTCACGGAAATTCCTTTTTTCACTCTCGGCCATTATTTTCGGGACGAACGCAAGGATTATTGCATGTCTCAGAGGATGTGGTGTGACTAAATATGGTTAATTGAGGGCGTTTCTGTACGCAAAAGACTGAACTGAGACGAGCACCTAGGTGTATTCTCCCTCTGCTAAACCTTACCTGTGCTGCTTCCAACGATCCCTCTGGTTTCCTCCAAAAATCGTACATGATTCGTCTTCGAGCTTTGGCCAAAGCTCCTGGAAACTCCCTCCATGTCTGGTAGCCTCAAGGTTCTTTTTCTTCATCGTCAATTCTCTTGAGCTTCTAGCTCTGCCTGTCCGCCCTCCAGCCTCTGTCTCTTCCATCATCGTTCCCCCTGGATCTCCACTGATAACCCACGCAGACATCCCGGACTCCATTCACTCTCCCTGGCGCCATCTCCACCACCTCACCTGAGATTATTCAATTCATTTCTCCTGCCTCAACAATATGCTCACCTCTGGACTTCCCTTCTACAGAGCTGGTTCCTTCCATACCTCCTTGCAGCTTTACCGGTTTCTGTGTTCATCATGCTGATCATTATTTCAACTAATCATTTAATTTATATACCCTGATCTCACTAGTCATGTTGTGCATGTGGGTCAAAAAGCTATCCGAAAACATGGGAATTTTAAACTTTTAAAGCATTAGAAAAACATTTGATCTGGAATTTTACTGGAGCTGTAAGTGGAAGTTATCTGTTTAGAGTTTTTTACACCAGTTAAAAATGTACCTTCTGAACAGGCCTGTGGGAAGGAACCCTGTGTGTCCACACCTACTTCCATGTTGTGCCCATCTACTCAACCACCGGGCATGCATTTCTCCTGAAAGTAAACCTGTTTATGGAATTGTGTTTATTAATTATAAAATTATAGACATAGGTCTACCTTGAATTTATTAGAGTCTAATGACAAACTGTCTTTTTTTTTTTTACATTAAATCAAACCAGTAAACATTAAAGCAAACCATTTTAATTTTTTAGGTCAGTTAGGATTACCAAAACTATTTCTATTTGCTAAATGCCAGAATAATGTTAGAAAAATGGTCTATTACTTTCTTCAAATTCAGAAGTTGACATATTTCCATAGCATTTGGTCAAATTGGCTTTTGAATTGTATGACTCAGGTCAAATGTTTTGGGTATCCTTCCACAAGCTTCTCACATTAGTTTGCTTGAATTTTGGCTCATTCCACCTGGCAGAACCAATGTAACTGGGTCAGGTTCGTAGACCACAATGCTCAAACACTCATTTTTAGCTCTGCTCACAAATTTCCTCTGGGATTAGGATCACGGCTTGGGGATGGACGCTCCAAAAGATTGGCTTTATAACCAATTTCACGGTAAGCTGAGATATATTGTCGGTTTAGAAAAACCATTTCCTCCAAGCTTTGACTTGCTGGTTGATGTCTTGATGTGTTGCTCCTGTATTTGCACACAGGTTTCTCTCCTCATGATACCATCAACGTATTTTGTGAATGCACCAGTCTTGCTACCACACAATATGATAATTACGCCCCCATATGATTCTCAGACCTGCGGCTTCTGCTTTTCCTCCAGATGGAGCCATGGACTTTATGGCCAAACACTTCAGTTTAGTTTAATCAGACCATAGGCTCAAAAAAATTAAGGTAGTCTCTAACAGTGGGTTCCATTTTTGTTGGAAGTCAGAACTTGGAGCTGGGTTTAGCATCTCACCCACGTAAACAGTGTTCCAGTTAACGTAGTCAGAGAGCTCGGGATTCATATATGGCAATGCTCAGGTAGCCATTGTTGGTAGTACCTTGTACAAACATTGTTCTAAGCCTTATTCGCTATATGAACTTTTATTTTGTGAAGTTTAGAGCTGCGGGCTCTACATGTAACATTGATTTTAGATGCACTCCTACCAGTGTGTCATAAAATAAACATGTTTACACCATAACTTACTATTGTTGATGTGAGTGGCAGCCATTTTGAAATTCAAAGTCGGAGCACGAAAAAATTTCCGACTTGCCGTGTGGGAATTCTGACTTCGGACTGCGTTCCAGTGGATTTTTTCTCACTTGGAAGTCAGAATTTCTAAGTTCCAACTAAAGATGGCACGTACCAAAAGTAACTGCAAATTTTAATTTGACTTCTTAGGTTATTTGTTGAGTGATGACTTCTTGCTCTCTATGTCACCTTTCAGCCCATGCCAGAACAGGAATCATGGTGAGTTCCATTTACCTCAGAAGTCGGAACTTGGAGCTGGGTTTGACGTCACGACCGAGTAAAAAACTTTCCAATTAACGTAGTCGGATAGTCGGGATTCCAATATGGTGAGGCCCAGGTAGCAATAGTTCTTAATATCTCTTACAAACATTGTTTTAAGCTGTATTATCCATATGCAAACACCCCTTTTATTTTGCTAATTTTAGAGTACAGGTTCTACATGTAAGATTGATTTTAGACACATTCTTACAAGTGTCTCTTGTAAAATAAACATGTTTCCACCTCAGCTACTATTGTTGATGCGAGGGGCGGCCATATTGAAAGTCAAAGTCAGAGCAAGAAAAAATCTTCGCCTTTCCGAGTGGGAAGTCCAACTTAGGGGGGCGTTCCAGTTAATTTTTCCCACTCGGAAGTCGGAATTTCTGAGTTCCGACAACAAATGGAACGCACCATCATTTCCTTGTGGATAATGACACTCCCTTACTTACTTCGCCAGCATCTTCACAAGGTTTTTTCCATGATGTGAGGTGTTGCTTTAAAATACATCCACAGATGTGCCTCTATTTACCTTCAAAGCTAGAAAATATTCAGAAGGTTACAAAGGAATGACGTCATCATCTGGGTTTTCCTCATTAGAGAGAAACAAAAATGAAATATCTCTGCCATTATTTTGGCATTAGTTTTGTTTTGATAATCCTATAACTAAACCTACTACATGAGCAGTTTAGTTTGGTTAAATATGAGACATTGATTGTTTCCTGTTACCCATATGGGCTCTTGACCCACAGATCCTTTCACTTTTTGAAGAGAAGGAAAATAAATTGACAATCTAAGATATTATTAATTTGATCCAAACATTACCACGTCCTACAAAAATATGTAAAAGTGCATTTTAAGTATGTAAAATGATTTAGGCTATTTCCACGGGAAAAGGATCTGAATGATTGCATCTCAGTTTGTCAAAAATACAGACATGACCCACAACTACAACAAATGTTTGAAACACATTTTGTGTGTTTTCTGAAAGAGTGTAGGATTATTGAGGGATAAAAAAAAAAAAAAACCACTGCCTCCTCCTCCTCCTACTCCTCCCTGTTTCACTTCACACATACGGTTCCCATAAAGTTCCTGCGGTCTGCACGCATGCGCAGTGGCTGCAGCGTGTGGTTGTGATAGTATTGTGAATGACGAGGGGTGGAGGTGGGGTGGGGGCGGTATTTTGGGTGTACAGTCACAAGAGCGACTCGGCGGAGCCAGGAAGTAGACTGTTGACGCCTTCAAGCTCCGGCAAAAGTGTCGTAATTTTTTACACTGACAGCTGAGGAGAAGGTGTCACAAAGGAAACAAGCAGAGGAACTTTGTGGCTGAAGCTGATAACAAAGAAGAAATGCGCTTGTTATTTTTGCCATCGGAATGTGCAACATAACTTCTTTCTTTTGTTTCTTTATATATTCTAGATAACGTTTTTTTATTGTTTCTATGGTAAATGACAAATATTTTTTTAATGTTTATGTCATCCACGAGAACCTAAAGCAGGTTTTAAACGTTAAATGTCTTACTTTAATGGAAGCTGTGAAACCATCCTTAATCAGTTGTTTATTTGTGCGTAGAATCCACTTTTTACGCACGAATCCAAGCTAGAGGAGAATCGCAGGAAAGCTGCAGGTAGACCTGAGAGCGCTCGTTTGTGGCTCAAGATCAGGGCGCTCGTCGAGAGACAGAGGAAAGGAGGGAGGAGGAGGTGGAGGGGGAGCCTCAAGGCCAAAGTGAGCTTTATGTACTGCAGTGGGTCACTTTCTGAGAGCCATTTGGAGCCAGAGGCGACCTGGAGCGCGCAGGAGCCGCACCAAAGTGAGGCGGATCATCAGTCCCAGTCACTGAGGCCAGCAGCAGGGAGCGCATTGCTCCACACAGGGAAGAGGGAAAAAAAAACAGACAGACTGACACGGAAGAGAAGTGAGAGAAAGAGAGAAGCTGAGTGCGGGACGGTCGGCAAAAAAAAACGCATTGTGGAAGTTTAAAGTGTGCGGGATCAAGAGGAAAAAGGCTCGAGTGGCCGCGCAGGGTCGGAGAAGATGCCGCGGGTAGTCCCGGACCAGAGGAGCAAGTTTGAGAATGAGGAGTTTTTCCGCAAGTTAAGCAGAGAGTGTGAGGTGAGTGAGACGGCGGAAATAAAGAGGGAAGAAAGGCTGTGAAACCGGCGGGTACAGCGCTCCTTCTTCTGATATTCATCTCTTCACATGCTTATTAAAACAGACATTCATTCACAGATGCTTCACAACGACTACTTGTATTTATTATTCTGAAGTTTGGGATTTTCATTTTGCACATTTTTACTCTTTTTTTTCAGTTTTCTTTCATTTTCAGGTTTTATTTTCCCGAAGCAATGCCGCTTCAACATTTTATTTTACATTCTAGCTGAAAATAACATCATTCACACTAACAACAACAAAATAAACAAGATGCATCAAACTCTTTAGATTCAATTGAACTTTTTCCCCAATTAAGAAGGATTTGTGTGCTAAATGTTTATAGGTGATGAAACAAGTGTGTTGTTGTTGTTTTTTAATTTTTAATTAATGTGTTGTTTCTTCTGCAGATTAAATACACTGGCTTCAGGGACCGGCCCCATGAGGAGAGACAAGCCCGCTTCCAGAACGCCTGCAGGGACGGACGCTCAGAAGTTGTGAGTCCTAAACTAGATTTAGCCTATTTAATTCAGTGTTATCAAATAAAAAACAAACAACAAAAAAACTGAGCGGGATAGTGCTGATTTATGAGCGCCATGAATGACACCCAGGAAAGAGGAAGATACTCTGCATGTTTGAATTTAGAGCTTCCAGAGGCGGTGCTAGACCTAAAGTACTGGGACGAATCAAGTCCAGAGCATTTTCTTCTATTCTGCATGTATACAGTCATATTCAATAAATGAGAATATTATTGAAAAGTTCATGTGTTCTAGTGACTTTATCACTAAGTGAAATCTTTTATGTTGACACGCAGAGGTGTTTTCAAATCTTTATTTATGTTAATTATGATGATTAAAAATATCACATCAAACCTAAAGTAAAACATTTTTAATATGGGGTCGAGGGGGGAACCTAACCTGTTTTCCTAATGTATGGCCTTTTTGGACTCATAACATAATATGCAGTTGTTCTGATTGCTTCATTTGAGCTCTGAAAACCCAGCATTATTTTACTATTTAGTTGTTGTATTTTTTTTTTACAAACATATGTTTGGAATGACACATTTGTCTGTTTTAAAATTTGGGAGAAATGTTATTACTCTATAGAATGAAAACAAAAGGTTGATTAAAAATATAAATATATATTACATTTAATAAAAATATAATATATTTTATAAAATAAATATTTTATTAAATATTTTATAACACACACACACACACACACACACACATATACATATACATATATATATATATATATATATATATATATATATATATATGCACATTTTTTCCAGAGTTGCTTACACAATACTTCTCAAACATTTTACACACATTTTGTAAATATGACTGACTTCACAATTCAACGTGAACAGTACATGGGATGACTCTTTAGTTCTTGTTTATTCCTTTATATTTTCCTTCCACACAGTTTAACTTTATTATAAACTTCTGAGGTCAACCTTTTAGCACCTGTGGCAGCTTTTTGTTGAATTTTGATCAGGAAGTTCCTTGTAGAAAGGATCTGGGATCACATGTGGTAACTCCTTTATTTGCACACACTGCTCAAAAAAATGGAAGTATGAATTTGCATACATTTTATTTGTGTATATTTTAATCAGTATTTTTGAGTAAATCATCTGTTTAACTGCTAAAAGACACCAAACTAAATTAGTTAAACTGAACTAATTATTACGATTACTTTGCTTATTTTAATATAAGAATTTCTAGAGAGAAAAGCTTTAATGAAATAGTTTTACATTTTAAAAATGTATTCCAAAAAGGTGTGTTGGGGGGGGGTGTTGTTTCCCTGGAAACCACTGCTAACATTCATAGCCAAAAACTGCCTGAGGGTGAAGAAGTTTGTTTTTATGTTGTTGCAAAACAAGTTGAAGCTGGATATATACTTAAGTTGCTGCTCCAACACAGAAATTGTCTCAACCACGAGTCTGACAGTTATTGGCTTTTATTAACCTTATGTATTATTTATAGTACAACCCACCCCACCCCTGCTGTGAGAATGACAGCTGGCTGAACCAACACCTTCGGGTACATTTTCACAAAACTATTCAGGTAGAGTGTTGTATATGAAGCACAAGCAAACGCGCTGACTGATGAGCAGCTCAGTCTGGACTCATGAGTGGAGCTCAGTTGCTGATGCTCTGATATGTCCCTGCAGCAGGAAGTAAGACGAAAACCCACCAGCTTCTTACCTTCATGTTCCCCAACTGTGCTCATCAACATCATCATCATCATCATCATCATCATCATCATCATCAACATGCACTCAGGTTGCCCACGTGTGATCACACAAACACGCTCTCAGGCAGCTCTGTTGGGGCTGTAACTGGGCTGCCGTTAAGCGGTCATGCGTGAGATATCGGTATAAATATTGATATTGAGAAAATAAGTGTTGTTTTTGTCATCAGTAAGCACAAGCTGATTTAAAAGGCTCATCATGTGAGAACCTTGTGTAAAAATACCACCCTGCGTCTGTTGCATGGTAATAACTCACTACACAAACTGCTTTCATTTAAAACAGAAAAACAATTGTTCTTCCTGTTGCTTGGAAAGTAGGTTATAATGCTGCAATGACTTTTATTTGGACTTTGATTTTGAGGCAAAAAACTTAAGCAAAAATCAATAGTAAATATGTATATTACACAGAATATTCTACCTTTTTGATGTGCTGTTCTTACAGCTTGTTAATTAGTTGGGCTGTCCGCTCCGGTAGAGTCAGCAGTCGGCTGCTTAGCAGACATCCTACGTTTAGCTCACCACCTGTATGGTTTTCAAACAGGAGTAGTTTCCACACCATGACCCATTTTGCTTTTCCGATCCGAACTATTTTCAAACAACAGAGTTTGTCGTTCTTGCTTGCAAGGAGTTAATTGAGCTTCCTTCTTTCAGCCAGCTTGTTGGCAGTGCTCAAAAGCACGTCAGGGAGGACAAATGTAGCTGATCTATCCTGCATTTTCTCTGCTATCTCAGTGAAACGACTTAAAACCGTTGGAAGAGTATGACAACCTTTGCAGTTTTGAAAACGTAGCTTTATAAATGATTACTTTACCATGATGCATGTATCTGATACATATCAAGCTGGGATTTCTACAGCCTGGAGTTGGTGTTTTGTTGGACTGTTTTGTTGTTGTTGTTATTTTCACTTTGGAGCGAGCAGCCAGCACATTGCTTTTGCCGTTGCAGAGAAATATTTTGTGGCAGGAGAGTCACATCTGGGCTGAATCTGCCTCCCACCATTTAAAAACCACACAGCACTCTCTGGCTTCACATGAAGCAGATACGAAGAGATGGAAGCTCTGCCTTTGTCTGAACCTATACGGCAGCGGTCTATGAGGAAAACTGGAGAGACTAAGAAGTGTTGCATGAAAGAGCTCAACAACGCTGCTCAGTATCTAGTTTCAAAGTCTTTGGGCTTCGTTAGAAATAGCTCAAGTCCCGCAGAGATAAATGTTTTCTCTGGTCACATATTTATTTTCGGCAGAAATAATCTTCAAACGGTTTGTGAAAAGGAGATTTTAAGATTAGACGGTTGATGTCCACATATGGGAATTGGTTCCAAACATTTCAAATAATTTCTTAAGCAAGTATAAAAACTTTAGTTGTGGAAGAGTCAGCTGAGGTTTTTATTAACTTACAATTGCTAAACCGCTAAAAGTTTCTATCTTACAGTTTCTGTCATTTCACGTCGTTTTAACCCCTTAGCATTTTTACATCACGCAAACGGAGCATTGTATAATTCAAGGTCAGATTTGTGGGGGGGGGTTTCAACACTCTTTCTTTGCACATATACATATTACTGAATATATCATTGGAAAGCTGAGATTCTTGAGGTTCGGCGATGGACTGGCGACCTGCCCACGGTGTACCCCGCCTCTCGCCCGATGATTGATGGAGATATAGGGACCAGCCCCACGCAACCCTGCAAAGTATAGACGGTATAGATAATGTTTGAATGGATGGATTCTTGTGGTTCAAAAAATGTATAGCAATCAGGGCTTGCACTGTCTTGACATGATGCATCTGCTTGTCTATATTTTTAAACCTCCAGCTGTGACATCATGCTGCAGATTTATCTATGAAGTAAACACGGCTCAGGACCATTTTTCAATATTAAATATGGTTGGATTGAACTTCTGTCGGACGAAATGAGAGTCAAGGAAATCTGTGGAAGATCGCATTATATGAACAACTGTAACCTAAACTTAATTGATCTGATTTTAAACCAGTTATGATTTACTTTAAAACAAGTAAATTTATTTTTAATTTATTCTGAACCAATTTACCTATCAGTTCTGGCTGAAATTCTTAATAATAATAATAATAATAATAATAATAATAATTCATTTTATTTCAGGGTGCCTTTCCAAACCCAAGGACACCTTACAAAGCAAACATAAAAACATACATAGATCATAGTTCTGGGTGAAATTCTTGATTATTATGACTTATGTTTGGTGTAGAAAAGTAGAAAATTAAACGAAAAGTATTAGATTTCAACTCTTGGGTTTATTCCTTTAGCCAGTTATTGGTTTAGGTCAACTTTTTTTCTTCCATAGATTTAAAATGAAACGGTGGGAAATGTTTTGTCAAAGGACATTTATTTATATTGTTTATTTTCATATTAAATATTAGCAAACTAATAAGTAAATGTGTTTTATTATTATTATTGTTATTATTATTACTGAAGGGGTGACATGATATGAATGAATTGAGCAGCTCTCCAAGGCAACTTTCTAATTTATTCTTTAAAGAGGTTTTATAGGGTTAACAGATAAAAATCACAAGTATAACAAATTATAACAATTATAACAATTTAAAAAACAAAAAAAAACAAAAGTCTTATAAAAATCGTTTAATGGCCTCTCCTACTCTTTTACTAGAATCTGTTTTATACCTTTATTTCAGCTGGTAAATCCTACAGAGACATGGAGTCTACGTCTCAACAAAGAACTAAGCATATGAAGCCAGTTATAAAATTCCATACAGTGCAAACAAGAATCTACTGTATATTAATATTCATGTTTTAGCACATTTTAACCTTCACAGTTCACAACTAAATTCTGTTGTTCAGTAAATGTTACTTTGTGTGGCAGAAAATATTCTGCTGAGAAAAGTCCAATTATAGTAACCTTGGACAACAGTGACTGCAACAGTCAAGTCATAATGAGTAATGTTCCACTAAATGTTCAGTTACTGTAACAGTAATTTACAGATCGTCTCTTATGGAGTATTCTTTGCAACACATAATAATGAGGATGAGGATAATGATGATAATAGATATAATAATAATAGTTATAATTTTAAAAGTAGTAGTAATAATAATAATAATAATAATGACAATAATAAAAGCTCTGAACAGAAAACAAAATAAAACACACTGTTCTATAATGATGTTAAATACTGTAACACTGTCAGATACTACAACCTAAAATATCATCAGAACAATTCCTGCTGTGTAAATGAACAGTAAAATATTTCCTGCTATTGTTTTATTGATAGATTTCTCACAGTAAAAATATATTAGATCCAGTTAAACATAGTGGAGAAAACGTTCAGGAAATATGGGATTCACAAAGTTATGCTATTCACACCCCGGGCAGATTTAAGTTTCATGTCATTTTTCATTTTACAAATACCTTTTTTCTGACTGGAAGTAATATTGACGTTTCTTCTTTTTTTACATGATTTTTTTCATCCTTTGAAAGATACCTTTCTTATTTCGTGGTTGAATGAAATACATGTTTAATCTAAATCTGCCAGGGGTCCAATTTAAAAAGTTTTTACTCTACAAAATTAAAACTGTGGTTTGATTTATATTTTTAGCATCTTTATTAAATATTGAGTATGTATCGTGGTACCTAAGTAAACACCATCAACATCCAAAGAGTTGAGAGAGATTACGGTTAAAAACCATGTTCACCTGTTTGCTACGGATTTAAAGTCAAAGACATGTACTTCTACTGATCATAGAAGTACTGGAAAGGCCTATGGCAAGCTATTTGAGCTTTTTTTAACTTTTCCAAACATTTTTAAACATCCAGAATGTTCCTGAGTTTTAGGATTCTAAGCTATAAAGAGAAGCCAAGTCAGATGGCACTAGTCACTTTCTGTGTAAATCAGATTCAAAAATAGCATATTTATTCATTGTTTTCTATTTAATCCTTTCAGGATTTATTTAGGTATTATATAATATTATTATAAGAAGTTATACGACCAGTTTAAATATTTCAGCACTGGCTGTTAAACAACAAGAAATTTTAACAAGAAAATTGCAGTTATCAGGTTGAAGGTAAACAAAATGTTATGCTGACATGAAAAATGTTTACTAGATGGTCATGATAACACGTTAGACCCCCAAAGGTCTCTCTTTCTTAGTAAAAATACAAAAGTATCCAAATGGTATCGCTGACATGTGAATATTTAAAGCGGTTGGAAAGTTAAAGTTTTATTGGTTGAAATTTCAAGCAAACCTGCAGTTGTTCATAGAACTGTTAGAAACGACATGTTTCCAGATGTAGTATTAAAATATTAAACATACTTTTCTTTAAGCCTACATCTATGTATTAAAATGTTTTTTATTGATCTGATGTGATATTCTAATCATAAATGTCATGTTGTCATTAGCTCTAAACAGAAAATCATCATAAGTAACAGAAACAAATATCACTTTTCAGTAATATTCTAATGTATTGAATAAGACTGTATATTTTTTTCCAAGAAGAGTAATATTCAGCATATAACATTTCTAATAAATTTTAAGTTGATTTGCCATATTTGCAGCTGCATCTTTCAAATAATTGTATTGATATACAGACACACAGAGAGAAAGGAGTGAGTGTCCGGACTCGCAGCATGCCTCCAAGCGTTCAGGGTTGATTTGATAAATTG
Organism: Valencia hispanica; assembly: GCA_963556495.2. Taxonomy (NCBI): domain Eukaryota; kingdom Metazoa; phylum Chordata; class Actinopteri; order Cyprinodontiformes; family Valenciidae; genus Valencia; species Valencia hispanica. The sequence goes on from OY747706.1 coordinate 6,319,031, forward strand.
AACAATAATTCGAACTAAATTATCTTCAGCTCAAGTCATTAGAGATGAGTCGCTTTCTAAACTATTATTGATTTTTATGTTTCTGGGTTCACTCACTCCTTCTGCCCATCATTTATTTCATTTCCTTTCCTCTGTTGTACCATATCTTTATTCCTTTTAGTCCCACGCTTGTTTCCTCTTTCTGTTTCTATCCACCCTTCCTAACATCCAGCTCGTTGTGTTTTCCAACCTTCGTCCTGCTTCATTTCATCTCCGTATTTTTATTCCCTTCATTTTCCCTCCGTCTCTCCCCTCTCTATCCTGACTTTCCGCCCCGTCTCACTCCTGCCAGCAGTAGTAGGCAGCAAATTAGAATCAGATGGTTGTAATCCAATACTTCAAATCCAGCAGAAATGATGACTCGGAGGTTCTTTGAGTTTGAACCCTTTAATTTCTATTCATCTGTTCAGAGTTGTTCTGTTCTTCCTCTGTTTTATTCACTTTTTCCTTCTCATCCTCTCAGTCTTCCATGAGGGACACATTTGACAGGGTGCATAATTCATATGCTCCCAGCTTCAGTCCCATCCCTAATGCTCTTAGTATTGATCTGTCTCAGCAATATATATTACACACAAAGACAAAAGACATACACACGCAGGGAGACAGAGAAAAACTCAAATTGTCTAATTTGATTTGCTGCTTCGCTGTAATTCATCGCTTCATAACTGCAGGACAGAAATGCATTCTGTTGCTTTGCTTTTTAAGTTTGTTTGTATTTCTGTACATCTGGAGAGAAATGCATCCCATTACGGTAAGGAACAATTTAGCAAAATCAAAGAAATGGTAAAAGCTGCAGTACGATGTGATTATATGTGTGTATGTGTGAGTGTTGTTGAGGGCAAGCAAGAGGTTCCCTTTGTGAACGCAGTTAGAGACCATAACTGCACACAGCGAGGCTGAGCGCTGCTTTTCTTAAACAACGCTGCCTTTCAAAAGTATTCACTCACCTTGAACTTTTACGTATATTGTCACACAACTACAGAATTTGGTGGATTTTATTGGGATTTTATGTGACAGAACAAAAAGATAAATTCCAGTTGTGTAGAAGAAGGATATAGGGTGTTAAAATCCCTTTACTCTGATCCACTTCAATAAAATCCAAAACAATCAATTTCCTTCAGAATTCCCCGACTTTGTAAACATAGTCCTCCTGTGTGTTTGCAGTTTACCACAGGCCATGTAGACAAAGCAAATATGTGGAAGAAGGTGCTCTGCTACAGTGTGAAAGAAAAACTTAACTAGATGCAAAACCATAAATGATTAGGGAACTAACACTTCACGTTACCCTGAACATACCATCCCTATGGTGAAACACGGGGGTGGTAGCATCATGATCTTGGGATGTTTTCCTTTAGCAGGGGCGGGGAAGCTGGTTAGAAATAACGGGGAGATGGATGGAGCTAAACACAGGAAATCCTGGATGAAAACCTGTTGTCACTCGATGAGAAACACTGTCATGCTCCCAATTAATGTTTCCTCTTAAGTTCGTAGACCTTAAACTCTGCGGGACACACAGAGATTTAAGATTGTTGCATCCGTCCTCACATCGTCCTCTCTCTGTCCGCAGGCCTTCGTTGCAACAGGAACCAACCTCTCCCTGCAGTTTTTTCCAGCCAACCTCCATGGAGATCAGAGGCAGGTTCCATCAAGGGAATACGTCGACTTTGAAAGAGAGACAGGAAAGGTAGGATGAGTGGAAGACCTGCCTCTCTCTATTCTGTTCAATATAACCTCAATTTCAGCTTTTGTCACAGTGGAAAATACATTTTCTGCTAAAAGTTTATAAACCTTTGCAAACACGGGGTTTGAAACCATCTCTGCTATCTAAAACGTCATGTGTTGTTGATTTGTCAAATTGCGATATCACAGCTGTCATTCTGGAAAAAAGGCTTTTTTTCTGTTTGCAACTTTTCTTTCAGTTCCTGTTTTCAAAGATCATTTCAAGAAATGAAAATGGCACAAACTGTCTAAACATACAGTACTTTGTAAAAGCTTTAGACCATCCCCCAACTTCTATAATGTTTAGTTTCCAAGGCTCCAAGATTTTCTGGTTAATAGTTAATGGTGGTTTGGTGCCTGTCTTCAGCAGTTATTGGGTGAAAGGTGGTGTGTATCCTGGACAAGTTGTCGGTCCACATACAGACAGACGTGCATGCACACACTCACCAAAAAGCATTGCAAAACTGTCTATAAAGCCATCATGCATGTTTTTGGACCATGGCCTTCTGCACTTCATGTGTAAGTTTTACAAGTACATGACAGAAAAAAAGAAGTGTCAGGCCAAAAATACTATCTCCAACAGGTAAATGGTAAACTCATTTAGTAATAGAATAGAATTTACTATACTATTTCATTCTATTTACTATTTATACTCTATTTAGGAATAGAATAAAAAGATTCCAGCACAGGATCTGATGCATCTGTCTTCAACTGTCTTCAACATTGGAGATTTTTAATAGATTCAAGTAAATTAGGAACAAGAACCATTAAAATTAATTTGGAAGATTACAAAGAAGTCCAGTCGAATTAGAAGAAAAATACAAAAATATTGAAAACTTTGCACTTCACTATACATTTATGTCATGATACCTGTAAGTAGTTTTATATATCAAAATTATAAGCTTAAAATATTTGAGGTATCAGGGTTCAACCTTTTAGAGTTGAACATGCTTGATTATTTGAGCCTTTAAAGCAGGATTTCTGCGTCTCTGTCACCGGTAAAATCTCTCCCATAATTCAGATCACACACCACAAAATGATCTAGAAAAGCACTCATCAAACTTCATCAAAGTCCACCCACAACTTTTTGAGTTATGTTGCTAACTAACAGACTAACCAACCCTGGCGAAAACATAACCTCCTTGACGGAGATAACGAAAGCCGTACTTGCTCTGTAGCTGCACTCACAAGCTTGTTTAAGATCAACATGGAGTAACTTAAAGTTTTGTCGGGGTGACGCCCACTGTTCAGTAGATCGGTGATGTGTTCATTTGCATGGTAATTGTCTCCCCCAGTGTTTGTGTGTGTATGAACACTTCATGTCCACGGACACTGGCCAGCTGAAATGAATGCCGACTGGCGGCTCATTAAAAATGCATTCTGAGGAATCGATGGACCTCCATGGCCCGAGGCTGACTGACTAATCTCATGCTGTTAATTATTTAATACTAGTGTGTGTGTGTGTTTGTGTGTCAGTATTAATGTGTGCTGGGCATTTCTGGTGTTTACCAGTGTCAGACAAAAAGCAGAAAGAATGCATCTGTTTGAAGGCGGTTTGTTTTTGTCACATTAACACTGCTCACAGATGCATGCAGTTTTAATGAGGCCAGGAGACGTCAATACGAAGGAGTTTAAGAGTCCTTCTGTTGAAGTAGACTAAAGTTTCTGCTTCTTCACAAACATCCACTCTTAATGTATTCAGAGTTGCATCCATTTCTATCGTTTTTATTCACATTCGAGTTTGTGGAAGCGACAACACTCGAGCAGGACACAGATTCCTGAAAGGAAAGTGTTGAAAGGTGTGTGTGTTGGGGGGTGGGGGTGGGGGGGTACATTGTTTAGAAGAGCCTTTAATTGTGCAGATTTTCTGCAGCGCTGCTCTATTGGGATCTGGTTTCACACACACTGATCAGGATCCCTCCGGACCTCCCTGCAGGATACTGCTGTCAGGCCGAGGCAAAGATCCTGTGTACGTTTGCAACTTCTTCTCTTAATTAACGTCACAACTTGAACTCTTTAACTGATGCTGGAGGTTACTTATACTTCCTTTGTTCCATTTAAACAACTGTATATTGTGCATAGATACATGTAGTGCCATTTTGATCCATTAGGAATACAATTCTAATTCAAAATATTTATATCAGATTCAATAATATGGCGTATTAAGGTATACATTATTGTAGGATTATTAAAAATACTGAAATATTTATCTAAATATTTTTGGAATTAAAATATATATAATTTATAAACAACATGTATTTTTTGTGTCAGACATTTACATTTTTAGTTAAAAGGTTTCTTCCTAATTTCCTGACCTGTCTTACCATACTAAATCAGACTAAACGTTTGTTGTTCTAGGTAATTTAGAATTATTAAAATGATTTTTTATTTGGTAAATGAACAGATTTTCTTTTCAAAACTCTCTTTAATATTAAAACTGTATAACTTGAGTCAGATATTTTGGGGTACCCTTCCACAAGCTTTTTACGGTAGTTTGCTGGAATATTGGCCCATTCCTCCTGAAAGAACTTTTATGTTTCTTTTGGCGTAACGGCTTCTTCCACCCCACTTTGGTGCTCTACTTGTTCCATTGTGAATAATTACACTTTCTTATCAGCTTCAGCCAACATCACAAGGTCTTTTGCTTTTGTTCTGAGCTTGATAAGTGCATTTTGCACCAAAACATGCTCATCTCTGTGACAGAGACCCACGTCTCCTTCCTGAACAGTATGACAGCTGCACATTACCATGGTGTTCATATTTGTGTGTACAGATGAACGTGGCACATTCATAAATCTGGAAATTGTTCCCAACAAATTAACCAGGCTTGTGGAGGTCCACAATGGCTCATATATTGTCTAATTTCTTTGGATTTTCCCAATATGTTGCATAAGGAAGATACATCAACATGTGTACTTCAAGTTATTTAGTCATTTGAATTAACCTTTTAGAACAGGAAATGTTTAGTCTGAATTAGTATCAGACAGTGACAAAATCAAATTTCCTTTAATACAGTGTATGTAAATATCTGCTTTTCAGCTCTGTTTAACACATTTTATTGGCAGATCTGCAGTCTGCCGTGCACAGGAAGTTTGGAAACGTACACAGAATAGAGATGGTGTAATAGACTTTTTTTTTTTTTATGAAGCTCAGTAGGAGAAAGTCTAAGAGTTTAGGAGAAATTTCAAAATCAATAAAAAAATTAGCGTTTCCACTTTTGCTTTTTTCTATTTGAACAATTTTTCTTTAAAGAAAACTTTCTACACCTGATTCTTTGGGTGATTTTGCATAATCATCTATGTGTGTCTGCTCTTACCGTTTTTCTGCTACTGCCCTTCACTCTGATTTGTTCATGTTTCCGCCCAACATCCATCCCTCCCTCCCTCCCTCCCTCACTCACTCAGTCAGTCAGTCCGTCCCATCATTCTTCCATCCGCTCCCCTTCTCCCCGCCTGCACTTACAAACACAGATGGTGCCAAACCAGACGGGCAACTCAGCCAGGTTAAACTTGGCGAATGAATATAATGGGCATGTCATGTGTGCGTGTGTGCGTGCGTGCGTGTGTGTGTGTCTTGTGTGTGTGCGTGTGTGCGTGTGTGTATGTGTGTGCGTGCGTCTTGTGTGTGTGCGTGTGTGTATGTGTGTGCGTGCGTCTTGTGTGTGTGCGTGCGTGCGTGTGTGTGCGCGTGCGTCTTGTGTGTGTGCGTGTGTGTATGTGTGTGCGTGCGTCTTGTGTGTGTGCGTGCGTGCGTGCGTGTGTGTGCGCGTGCGTCTTGTGTGTGTGCGTGTGTGTATGTGTGTGCGTGCGTCTTGTGCGTGTGTGGATGTGTGTGCGTGTGTGTGTGCATCTGGTGTGTATGTGTGTGCGTGCGTGTGTCTTGTGTGCGTGTGTGTATGTGTGTGCGTGCGTCTTGTGCGTGTGTGGATGTGTGTGCGTGTGTGTGCGCGTGCGTCTTGTGTGTGTGCGTGCGTGTGTGTGCGCGTGCGTCTTGTGTGTGTGCGTGTGTGTATGTGTGTGCGTGCGTCTTGTGCGTGTGTGGATGTGTGTGCGTGTGTGTGTGCATGCGTGTGTGCGCGCTCTGGCTCTTGGTGTTGTTGCAGCTAATGGGAGCCAGCTGTGGAGGAGGTTCACTCAGAGCTTCCTGCTAACAGGCAGCACAACCTTACCTCTGTGGAGGAAGCAGACTTGTAAAGCTTCTCACACCTGAAGAGAGACACTTTAAGTAATCAAACTAACACACTGAAAATGGGTCTCAGCTATGTTTTGAGTTGCTGTGATCTGTAAGTGTAAAAAAACAACAACCTCACAATAACATCCTAGTGGGAAATTAGTTAACTTATTTTGTTTGTCTGCGTATAAGAAATATAATGCAGCAGTGTTTCTTTTTTTTTTAAACCCAACTTCTATCACCCACTAAGAGAGACATTTATGAATCTTTCTTAAGATCACTCCATTAAATTGTTCAGCTTTTAATTATTCTTATGATTCCTGTGGTTTTTAATGTTCTCCTTAGGAAGATGTTTTTCATTCTTCAAACTAAGAAAAAGAATGTCATCATGGCTGTTTGTCTCTGAGACTTGACACAAAATCTGCCTCCGCTGAGTTTAATGTAGATGGTGAGAAACTGTAAAAAATAAACAAATACAACTTTTCATGATTCCCTTTTTAAAAATCAGGTTCTGGCTTCTTTTTTGTTTTTCTTTGTGTGGATTAAGGTTGGATTCATGTCAAACTGCAGTGAAGGTTTTTTATGCTATATTTTAATTAGATTTACATCTTTTTAAAACAGCGAGTTCAAGTTAAACAGTGGACAGTGTTAAGCTGATCACTCATTAACCATCTACCAACATAGTTCTTAAAACTTTGGTTCAAGTGCTGACAACTTTCTGCTGATAGTTGCTTAACCTGCTCCGAACTAGCCTCTATCAGGATCCAAATCAGAAATCTAGCATCTGGGGATGACATCAAATCCAACTTAACAGTGGCCCAGTTACTAGAGTGAAGAGTTGCAAGTTCACTAAATGCTAAATATAAAATAAATGTGTTATTGAGTGTATGGAAGATATGAAATATAAATAAAACATAAATCAGCAAGTATTAAGTGGAAGGCAGCCATATTAGTTTCTGTCAATGTGGTCAGTGATAAACCTCTGACTTATAGGGACATTTCTGTAAATTTTTTTAAACTACACAGTTGAAAGTCTCACCTTTTGAGTTAAAACGGAATAGTTAAACCAACATAATTCAACCAATAATGTTGTGAGAGTAAATGCTGTTAGAGTGGACCTATAGGAGTGCATCTATAGGAGTTTTACATTTAATTTCAACCAAATATAACAATGTGAGGTTTGAATGTTTTATAGAACCTGTGGCTTCCCAAAAGCCTGACTTATTTTATTATTTTTAATATAAGGAACATCAGGAGGTCCGTTAAGTATCTCCTTTTCCTTTTTCTTCTTTGCCGATGGACAAATTCCCCACTCTCTTTTCTCCTACGACTCTCAATTTATGTAATAGAAGCACGTTCTGCTGCTATTAATTTTATGTTTTCTCCCTTCTTTCTTTCCATGGAAGGTAAACTTTACCCATTTCTTGTGTATTCAACTGTTTCTTTATTCTGGACGAAGTCACAGAAGGAGCTATTGCTGCCATTAACTGTAGAATTTGTGTATTCCCCCCTCCCCCCCACGGAAAGTACTCCTGGTTCAATGCTTCTGTGTTTTTCTTGCTCTGCTTTCTGTCCTCTCAGCCCCCAGTTGGTTAGCCCCTCATGCTGAGCCTGGTTCTGGTTCTGTTATAGTTTTACATCTGGTAAAAGGGTGTGGTTCCTCTCCACTGTCACACCATGGTTTCTAAGGATCGTAGATTGATGTAGTGTATAAATGTAAAGTGAAACAGAAACAGAAAGTGTGGTGTGAATTTGCATCCAGTCCCCTTTACTCTTGATACCCCTAAATTAAATCCACGGTAACAAACTGCATTCATAAGTCACTTCGTTTGTAAATAAAGTCCACCTGTGAACTAACACTGTACATTATCCTAAACACACCATCCCCACGTTGAAACAAGGTGGGGGCAGCATCATGCTGTGGGGATGCTTTCTTCAGCAGGTACAAGGAAACTGGTCAGAAGTGATGGGAAGATGAACGGAGTTAGTTATGGAACAATCCTGAAAGAAAACCCGTTGCTTTGCGATACAGTGGATGGTTTAGATCAAAGCAGATACATGTGTTAGAATGGCCTAGTCAAAGTCCACATCTAAATCCAACTGGCAATCTGTTGAAAACCTGAAACCTGTTGCTCACATATGCTCTCCTTCCAATCTGCACAAGGTTGAGATATTTTCCAAAGAATAATGAGCAAAACTTTGAGTCTGTAGATGTGCAAATCTGGTAGAGCGATACCCCAAAGGAGCTGTAGCTGTAACGAAAGGTGGATCTACAAACGATTGACTCAGGGGGAATCCCAGTAAAATACAAAGATGTTTGTGGCTAAAATGTGACAGAAGGTGAAAAAGTTCAAGGAGTACGGATGCTTTTACAAAGCAGCCTATATAGAAAGGTGGCACCAAATACTGCAGAATTTAGAAGAGGGGATTGTGTGGCTCAGCTGCTCAGAAACTCTCAGATGAAGTTTAAATGTTAAAATTAGTGAACGTGGAAAATTTGATTTGTGGTGTTATTTATTTATCCTTCTGTCCCATCAGCCATCTCAAGAAAATCAGATCAAATTATGGCTCATTCAGCTTGTTTTGTCAGATTTATTGTGTCCTTGAAGTTGGCAGCGATCCCACTGGCTCACAGAAACCCCCTAAAATCCCGTCTCAGGTTACACCTCTGCAGCCCTCTAATTTATTCATCAGCTTCAGACCTGAAGGACTCTCTGTCACAGCAACATCAAGCGTGTGTGTTTGCGGGCGAGTGTGAGCGCCGGGTGCAGGATCATGTTTCCCTCGGAGCGGAAGCCGTGCCATCGTTGCGTGGCTCGTCAGTGACATCATCAAAGCCAGACCACTAATTGGTTCCCTCTGCGACTGCCGCTCTCCGGCTGCCGGAATCTGTACGTTTGCTCCTCTGTGAGTGGTTGTGATCTGAGTTCTGCTCGCTGCTTTCACAATGGGTGGTAGTGGGTGTTTACTGTGTTTTGACGAGTCTTGTTTGATTTAAATCCGTTAAAGCGAGTTTACCTCAGAGTCACCGAGACATCAATGCACATAAACAATCTTTTCCACACACCCAAACACACGCATGCACTCACATGCACACACATACTCTGTCTCCTCCCACAGAGTATCAGATTGCCTCCTTCAGGCCTTAAATCGATGGCCACACCCTCTCCCACAATGCCCTGTCCCATCTGCTGGTCTCTGTTCATGCTCTCTTTGTGTGTCTTGCTGTCTTTGTGTTTGAGTAAATTTTGTGCATGTATGCACACGTGATCAGAGGTGCTGAAAGTCAGACAGAAAACTGATTTCCTCCCAGTGTGAAATCCAGCACTTGTGTCTCAGTTCTTGCATTCCAATAACTGTCTGCAAACACATCTCACCTGGACCTGAGGTGTGTGTTCCTGCTCCTGTGGGGGCCAGAAGTTCTGATCCTTTATCAGCAGTTGTGTTGAATGGCAATAATTGGAATAAAGAGAAGGGCTCCGGTCAGGAAAGTTGGAACCCAACATCTAGAACAAGATAATTGGTGTGTTTTCAGATGCCTTCTCATTTTCATGCAGCTTCTGTGCTGGTAATTGATGTGAAGGAACGTTTTTATCTAAAACCTTTACACCTATTTTAACTATCGATAGGGTACATTTAATACATAAAAAAAATCTATAATTGTGTTTATTTATCTGAGTAAGCATTTTGGTTCCCGCCCTCATCTACGGTCATGAGCTCTGGGTAGTGACCGAAAGAACGAGATCACAAATACAAACGGCTGAAATTTGTTTCCTCTGCAGGGTGTCTGGGCTCTCCCTGAGAGATCAGGTGAGAAACTCAGTAAACTGGGAGAGGCTGAGAGTAGAGCCACTGCTCCTCCACACTGAGAGGAGCCAGTTCAGGTGGCTCAGGCATCTGGTCAGGACGGCTCCTGGACGCTTCTCTGGTGAGGTATTCAGAGCATGCCCCACCTGGAGGAGACTGAGACGAAGACCCAGGACAAACTGGAAGGACTATAGGCGTGTTTCCACTATCGATACTTCAGGGTCATGAGCTGGAACTTCCCAGTATGCGCGTGTCTCCGTTTTACCCAGCCGGGCAGAAAGATCCGTTTTCGGGGCCATTTCAGGAACCAACAGAGTACCAGTCTGGGAGTATGTACTCAGAATGGACAGATCGAGTCACTGAGCGGGAGATGTGTTTAAGTCGTGCTGATTGGTTGTAATTAAGAGCGAAATGAGCAGACGTAGCCAAACAACCGGCTTTGTAAAAATAAGAAGAGTTGCTGGCGAAGCAGTTTATTGTAACAAAGCAAAAAGAAATAAAGCAACAAGTCCTGCTTCTTCCATGTTGATCTGTTGTCAATTCTGCTGCTGTAGGCACCTTTTTGCGCTGATCAGTGATGCTACTCGCTGCTGAAACGGTCGTGATATGCCGACATCTTAGTTGATTCCTTAAAGGGCCGATTGTGTACGGAGACACAGCGGCTGAGAAGAGCTGGGCGACAGATTTATTACCCCGTCAGAAAAAGATCTGGGTAAATTACCCTGATGTTCCAATAGTGGAAATGGGCCTCATGTTTCTGCTGGCCTGGTAATAGTCTTGCAGTCAAGTCACACTTGAGTCCTTAGTGTTTGACTCCAAGTGCAAGTCCAAGTCACATAGGATTAGTCCAGCTCGAGTCCAAGTCAATTTTCTAGGTCCTATACAGGCCATGTCCGAGTCCAAGTCCCAAAAAGAATCTACTCGTCCAAGCCAAGTCATTATCACCTGAGAGGAAGTCAAGAATAAGACAGCAGGGTGGAGAATTTGGTGGCTTATTCTGGGGGGTCCCTGTTTTTATTTAACCCCTTTGCGTTTTTACATCTCGTTGGCAGTATGTTACATACTTCCGGGTCAAATGTGCCTTTTTTGTGACACCCTTTCTTTGTACATATACATATTATACATAATTTGAAAGCTGAGATTCTTTCAGGAGCCGGCTGGGCCAGAGGGAATTGTGAGTTTTCCCAAACAGGCAGTACGTTTGTTTTTGTTCTTCAAAAGCAGCTGCTGTTGAGCCACTGTCATGATTCTGCTTTCTGCATGTCTGCTTGTGTGAGCGAGGGAGGCATCTTCTATTCTTCTGACTAATAATAGCTGGAATGTCGTATGTTTTATTGTGTCATTTGTTATGTGTCTGTAACTTTGCGTTTTATGCATTTAATGCTGCTTTTGTTATATTTTATCCCCTAATGATGTAAAGCAACTTGAACTGCCTTGCCGATGCCGTCGCCTTCTTCTTCTTCTTCTTCTTCTTCTTCTTCTTCTTCTTCTTCTTCTTCTGTTTCTTTTTCTTCTTCTTCTACTTGCTACTTGGATCAATACATTGCAAAATCACTTAATTTACATGGACGTTGCAATCTGTCTTGTCCAATACCTGAATAGGCTGGCCCGGCCCGCCCTCTGGAGCATGGCCTTCAAGTGCTTACATGATTTAGATGTCCCCCTGGGTCAACACATCTGAATCAAATGACTGGTTTATTACCAGGTCTATGGAAAACATGAAGACATGTTGATGAGGTAATTTAGCTATTTAAATCAGCTGTGTTGGAATAAGAACACATCTAAAACCTTGCTTTTAAAGACCAAAGTTAGACACCACAAATGTAGGCACTAGGATAGGAGATGCTTTCTCAAGAGCTGGGTCTTCAAGAGTATCTAGAAGACAGACTGAGACAACCATGTTCTGGTGGAAAAGAGTTTGGATTGTCTTGAGTGCGGTGTGGAGTCTAGATATAACCCTCAGCAAGAGCATTCAAGTAAATGTGAGTCATTCCACGAACAGTGGGCTTTTTCAAGCTGAAAACCAGACTTCCCGCCATGTTCTGGACCATCTACAGAGGTTTCACAGCATAGAACAGGAGACCAGCTAGGAGGACCTGGCAGTAGTCAAGGCGGGAGATGACCATAGACTGCACCAGGAGCTGGGTGGTGTGTTGGGTTAGGTATGGCCAGATTTTTCTTACATAGTCTAATACAGTAGCACCTATCCGGAAAAGTTTCTTCTTCTTTTTTAATTTCCTTCAAGCATCCACAAAAAATAAAACAAAAAAGAGTTGAAGTTTCTTACTGGACTACAGTGGCTTGCAAAAGTATTCGCCCCCCTTGAACTTTTCCACATTTTGTCACATTACAGCCACAAACATGAATCAATTTTATTGGAATTCCAGGTGAATGACCAATACAAAGTGGTGTACACGTGAGAAGTGGAACGAAAATCATACATGATTCCAAATTTTTTTTACAAATAAATAAGTGAAAAGTGGGGTGTGCATAATTATTCAGCCCCCTAAATCAAAGCTTTGCAGAACCACCGTCGGCTGCAATTCCAGCTGCCAGTCTTTTAGGGTATGTCTCTACCAGCTTTGCACATCTACAGACTGAAATTCTTGCCCATTCTTCTTTGCAAAACAGCTCCAGCTCAGTCAGATTAGATGGACAGCGTTTGTGAACAGCAGTTTTGAGATCTTGCCACAGATTCTCGATTGGATTTAGATCTGGACTTTGACTGGGCCATTCTAACACATGGGTATGTTTTGTTTTAAACCATTCCATTGTTGCCCTGGCTTTATGTTTAGGGTCGTTGTCCTGCTGGAAGGTGAACCTCCGCCCCAGTCTCAAGTCTTTTGCAGACTCCAAGAGGTTTTCTTCCAAGATTGCCCTGTATTTGGCTCCATCCATCTTCCTATCAACTCTGACCAGCTTCCCTGTCCCTGCTGAAGAGAAGCACCCCCAGAGCATGATGCTGCCACCACCATATTTGACAGTGGGGATGGTGTGTTCAGAGTGATGTGCAGTGTTAGTTTTGCATTTTGGTCTCATCTGACCAGAGCACCTTCTTCCACATGTTTGCTGTGTCCCCCACATGGCTTGTGGCAAACTGCAAACGGGACTTCTTATGGTTTTCCTTTAACAATGGCTTTCTTCTTGCCACTCTTCCATAAAGGCCAACTTTGTGCAGTGCACCACTAATAGTTGTCCTATGGACAGATTCCCCCACCTGAGCTGTAGATCTCTGCAGCTCATCCAGAGTCACAATGGGCCTCTTGGCTGCATTTCTGATCAGCGCTCTCCTTGTTCGGCCTGTGAGTTTAGGTGGACGGCCTTGTCTTGGTAGGTTTACAGTTGTGCCATACTCCTTCCATTTCTGAATGATCGCTTGAACAGCGCTCCATGGGATGTTCAAGGCTTGGGAAATCTTTTTGTAGCCTAAGCCTGCTTTAAATTTCTCAATAACTTTATCCCTGACCTGTCTGGTGTGTTCTTTGGACTTCATGGTGTTGTTGTTCCCAACATTCTCTTAGACAACCTCTGAGGCCGTCATAGGGCAGCTGTATTTGTACTGACATTAGATTACACACAGGTGCCTCTATTTAGTCATTAGCACTCATCAGGCAATGTCTATGGGCAACTGACTGCACTCAGACCAAAGGGGGCTGAATAATTACGCACACCCCACTTTTCAGTTATTTATTTGTAAAAAATGTTTGGAATCATGTATGATTTTTGTTCCACTTCTCACCTGTACACCACTTTGTTTTGGTCTTTCACGCGGAATTCCAATAAAATTGATTCATGTTTGTGGCTGTAATGTGACAAAATGTGGAAAAGTTCAAGGGGGCCGAATACTTTTGCAAGCCACTGTAATAAGTAGAACATTTTCTTTAAAATGTAATTTAGGCCATTTTCTCTTAAACTAATTTGTTAATCATTGTCACGGCCTGTTGACTTAGTTGTTTCAGTTGAACCATCTTCCCTTTCGTCTATTTGTTCAGTAACTCTATCTCCACCATGTGTCAGGATTTGCATATTATTTCCATGCATATAACAGCCAAAGGGACTTTCACTTGTTTTGTGGCCCGGCCCATATGGGATCAGAACAGTATCACCTTGAAATGAAACTGAAAATAAATATTGGCATTGAAAAATATTATTGTAACTGAAAATATTAATTTTGAATCGGAAATAAATCTAGTGAAAATTTTTGTATTGAAAGTGAATTTTTTTTTTTACAATGCCAATCCTTTTTTCAGTGCCATCATTTTTTTCAGCTTCATTCAGGTGATACTGTTTTGACGCTTGTGTGTGCACGCGCATGGGGGGCGGGGCTTCAGCCCCCCATATGTTTGCATGAACGAGGCAGGAGGGAAACTCCGACTGTCCGAGTGGGATCAACATTTTCTTTGCTACTAATGTGGTTTGTGGAAGGTGATAATCTGCAGTTGGGGACCCGATTTATGCCAGTCTTTAGTCTTTTGAATCAAACATGTTTGATATTGTCGCAAGTCCTAGTGTAGTCGTTAAATCAACCAACCAATAAAGCTGTTCTCACACAAGCGGAAGCACAAAGCTACAGATCCCGGCAGGGGTCAGGGGCAGAAATAATTTTTGAGGGGTAAGAATCTGTTCCCTCGGTTTATTAAACCAAACGCATGGAGTCGTAATCTGTTCCCTCCGTTCATTCAACTATGTGACCGTGTGGGGGTCCTGTCCGTTTACAGTGTACCCTGGCTGTTTGGAGTTGTACTTTACTGCTTTGGGACAATGGTTAATAAGCAGGGTTACATCTTTGATGATGGTGGGTTCGAGTCCCGATTATGATATCGTATTGTCACATATCAAATTTTTTTTTGTTCCTGCGGGAAAGTAGGCTATAAACATAGGTGTCATATTTATAAATAACAGTTTTGTAGCCCCCTATGGAGCCTGGCAGGGTCTATACACAACAAATACAATATTTGTGTTCCATGGCTGAGTAATGGGCCATAAATTACAAAGTGTATGCCAACCTTGCCCCCTGGAATACAGGCACAAACCAGCTCTATCTGTGCATCTGCATGGAGCAGGTGGTACAGCATAAACACCTTGCATTAAAAAGATGAGTGAACCAGTTACTTGATGATACAGTACCCACTTTGAATGCAAGTCTTTATTTGACATAACATTAATCTTGGCAAAGAATGCTAGAACATTCGCACATAAAGAAACTGTATAATGCTGAGCATAATGGGAGGAATTTTGCGGGAAGCTAAAATAGCCTAGGTGTAGTCTTAAATAGTGTCCCAACCAGATTCAGTGTTTATAAAATCTTTAGTCTGAGACTAAAAAACTGTTAACCCAAGTCTTTAGATGTGAGCTGATCATCTTTAAGAATATTTTCTAAATCGTTTCAAAGTCTCTAGGTGTACAGAAAGCATAATGGGGTTTGTGGAATAATAATAATAATAAAAAATATATAAACGGTTTCTTCTCAGTTTGCCATGGTAGTTGGCGCGCATTAGCGCCACCTTCTGGTTTAGAGTGTGTCGCAATTACGTTTTGCAATCTAATAAAAAAAAACGAGTTGTCAGTGTTGTTAGCTTTGCTTACACAGTCTTAATTGATTTGTTAACGTTATTGACATGTATTGTAAATATGTATTGTGGATCTGAAATAAATACAGTTATTTAATATGGTATAGCCTATATAGTGTGTATTTACATCCCTTCATACCAAACTGTCTGTAATGAGCAGAACCTCCAACAAAGACCGGCTACACAACCATAAAACTTTATCACAAAGACTTCTAGTCTACTGGTCAGTAGAAGAAACTGAGAAGAAACCGTTTATGTCTTTTTTTCTTCCACAAACCACATTATTAGCAATGTAAATGTCCTGCTGTCTCTCGCATCTCGCCTCAGACAGTCAGAGTTTCCCTCCTGCCTCGTTCATGCAAACATATGGGGGGCTGAAGCCCCGCCCCTCATGCGCGTGCACACACAAGCGTCAAAACAGTATCACCTGAATGAAGCTGAAAAAAAGATTGGTATTGAAAAAAAGATTGGCATTGTAAAAAAAGATTAGCATTGTAAAAAAAATGAAAGTTTGAAAACTTGAGTTATTTCTTTCAATGTATATACATGAGTTTCATAGAAAAAAAAATCACTTTCAATACAAAAATGTTAACTAGATTTATTTCAGATTCATAATTAATATTTTCAGTTACAATAATATTTTTCAATGCCAATATTTATTTTCAGTTTCATTTCAAGGTGATACTGTTCTGATCCTATAGGCCCATAAGTTCTTTATACCAGAAGTTGAAGACTTAGAGGAAGGCGGGATGAATTCATTCAGCTCACAAAAAGAACTTTAACCACCATCAGACAATAGAATAAAAATAACTCAAAAAAGTTCTGTATTCTGGACATAAAAATACATCAGCTTGAAGAAAATGTATACTCTTAGTTCTCCACATAATGTAACTATCAGGTTTAAAGACATCTGGTTGTTGTTTTTGCCCATTTTCTTCCTTCAGATGCAACAACAACATTTTAGTCATCGTCTCTGTTGACCCGGGAGTCGCTGTGTGTCATGTGAGGGCTGTGTGGGTGTTTGTCGCATGTTATTTTGCAGTCTTCGTAATTACATGGTGTGAATAGAAAAGAGGAGAGAGTGCTCATAAGAAAGGAGACCACTGAGCTATTGTTCTTCTGTTGCCTTAGTAGGTGCGTGTGCATGTGTGTTTGCTTTGAAAGAGAGAAGGCTGAGGATATTGGGCTGTATTCAGTCTGGGATCAGGAACAGAAGGCCTAATAACGCTTTTATCTCCACCTGCTGTCACCCCAGCTGCTGCAATCACACACAAACAGTACATTGCTGCCTTACATTTTCAGGCAAATGATTCATTAATTAGGCAACATCCAAAACCAAACTAAGCTGAACTCATTGTACAAGAAGTCTGGATGAGTCTCAGGACAGCACCAACCTAAGTTGGTTGCAGTTACACTGATACTCATTCAGGACTCGAGGGTTAATTTGACATGTAATCAGATATTTTGTAATTGATAAGACTGAACTGTGGTAAACCAAACCGAACAGGAGTGAACCAAATAAACACATTTCTCTCTCTTTGAGCTTTTCTGACGAAAAATACACTCATTTGATGTAAAGGATCGCCTCATCTACAGTAAATTCCTCAACACAAATCTCTGTGGTATAAAACATTTTAAAAAGTATTTTTCCCCATTTAACTCTCTGATAGTGAAGGTTTGTGGTTGCTTCTGATGTCTAAAAATGTCCAACTTCTTAAAGTCTGCCCCACACCTTCTACAATCCTACAAACATGGCTGTGTTGTTGCAGCTCTTTAAAACCTCCAGAGGTTACTTCATTCTCAGAATTCTGTAGATAGTTTTTCCCTTCTGTTCTCCTGAACTTTTATTCAGGAGACACTTTAGCAGGTATAGGCATAACTTAGCATTCACTTAGAAATCCATAGTTCAGTGAAGTTATACCAATTATTATAAGGCAATGAGCCAATTTATAAGCCTGAAACTGTTCTTTTATGAGTCAAACTATGACTATTGTAAAATTAAATATCAACCCCATTGAGTTATTTATTGCGCTTTTCTCATGAACCTTCTCAACTGAAAAGAATGTTGGGGCTTTATCTTTGACAGCATTTAAACTTTATTATCATTTAGTTTTCCAGTTTTTAATGCTGCTAAGAGTGGGTGTAATTTGGAATTGTGTGTGTTTTTTATTGTTGTTAGATGCAGTAATCCAGCTAGGTTCCCTGTGTATGTTTGGGGCTAAGTCCAAGGACCTGAGCTAAATATGAAGTTTATTGACATCCATTCTGTTGTGTACAGAAATAGATATATTACCTCCACAGTCTACCAGGACCCCGATACTGTTCCATCATGATAGTAAACCAACTTGCTCTGAAATGTTTTAGTAGAAAATGGTTAAAGACCAATGCTGTATCTTTATCTTTAAGACTACCTAACCAACAACTAACCTGCAATATTTTATTTTACCCTCGAACCCAACTTTTATGGTGTGGAGTACCATCTTTTTTTTTTTCTTGCAAAGATTTTCTCTTTTGTTCATTAGTAAACATTGAGAATTAAAAAGTGCTTGAAGTATTGCTGCAGCTGGTGAGTGAAGCCTCTTCTAAATTATGATTTGTTAGTATTAAAGAGATATCCCTGGCTTTGAGAACAAATAAAGCATTTTACACTGAATCTGTTAGTTTATCTTTGTTAAATATGCTCATCTTGTTGTATTTTTTTATCTTTACAAACTGTGTTTGTGCTATGGATATCTAAAAAGGTTATTACTTTTTCTCTTCAGAATGAACAGTTTCTACTCTGCTGTTTGTGTCCAATTGAATTCATCTCTTACTTTTGCTTGTGATAAGGTCATTCTATTGCCTTTATCTTTTCATTTTTTCTTTCAGCTTCTCTTTGATTCTCTCTGACAACACGATGTCCACGGCACAGTGCACAGAGCATCAGAGCAGTTATTATGTCTTTGTTACAGTCTGTGAAAGGGCCGCCATGTGTGCCGTGATGGCACAACATGAATCAGGAGTGATTAATATGATATGCACTTCAGTGCCTTATTGTCGTGGCAGCATTCCCAACACTGTTTTACTGGAAAAACCTCTTCGAAAGAAAGAAAGAAAGAAAGAAAGAAAGAAAGAAAGAAAGAAAGAAAGAAAGAAAGAAAGAAAGAAAGAAAGATGCTGACTCAGACACACACACATGTTTATTGGGTGAATAACACAGACACTCACTTCCACCCAGTTTTGAAAGCTCATCTTTAATCTCTCTCTCTCTCTCACACACACACACACACACACACACACACACACACACACACACACACACACACTGACGCTGGTGTGAGTCTTTGTAATGGATGCAAACAGCTTTCCCAGTCACTCTGATGACTCTCTCTGATGTAACATTCCTCTGGATAATAACATAATTGTAGCACGAAATCAGCGAACGCCTCCAGCCTCAGACATTGCACATGCATAAAAACACACACACAGACACACACACACCCATAAGAGGCCGCTTTGTGGATGTCTGTTGTCTTCCTGTCATGCATCAAAACATTATTTGACCTGAAATTTTAATCAAACAATTTAATAAAATGGCCATGGATTGGAATATTAACATCAATATTGGTGTATATCTCCACCAATATATTAAATTAGATGTAGAGGATCAACAGCAAGATAGGCTGAATATTTATTGTAAATTTCATTTACCTCTAAAGTACAAATTTGACATGGTAACAGCATCAAACCAAACTTAGCTGTGCTTCACTACAAAATTTTAAACCAGTATGATTTGGTGGTTGATATGCTTAGTGGCCAGGTTTAGCTACTGTCAACAAAAGCTAACAATTCATTGCTATTAATTTTGTACCAAATCAGAACAACAGTGCCAGGTTACCCAAGAGTAGTAAGCAGGGGTTGCGTTAACCAAATATTTTTCTAATTTGACCCTTTTTAAAAAAAACAGTGATGGAAAAAATGTGCACAGTGCTGTTGGTAACACTCTTGCCTTTTAGCAAGAAGGTTCCGTGTTGAATCCCACCCTGGGGTCTTTCTGCATGGAGTTTGTATGTTCTCCCTGTGCATGCGTGGGTTCTCTCCGGGTACTCCGTCTTCCTCCCACAGTCTAAAAACATGACTGCTAGGTGAATTGGTCTCTCTAAATTCCCCTTATTTATGAGTGTGTGCGTGCATGGTTGTTTGTCCTGTGTTGGCCTGCAATGGACTGGCGACCTGTCCAGGGTGAACCCCGCCTCTCTCCCTGTGACTGCTGGAGATAGGCACCAGCCCCCCGCGACCCTGCATTAGGATGGACGGGTACAGAAAATGGTGATGGATGGAAAAATGTGTTGGCTTTTGGTCATTTTGACAAATTAGTATTTACACCTCTGACCACTCGGTGCCAATGTGCCGACATTTTCAACTTTACGCACGTAGTACTTGTAACTAATTTGCTCTTTGGAGCGCGTCACTCACAAGAGCCTGATGTCGTGCCGACCACTGATGCTGTGGGATCTCCTCCCACCGAAGTGATAGCTTGCAGGTCAGGAAACGACTTGTACTTCTGATCACTTCAACTGGAGAAATGTTCCCTTATTTTAAAACTTTGACTGAATGAATTCCAGTCTCCAGTGTGGCAGCAGTGCACAGATTCAACCTCCAGAAAAACATCTAAACTCCAAATAGAAGTCATATGTCAGAGGCAAAAATCAAAAACCTCATGACAATAACCTCTGCAGTCTCTCTGGTTTTGAATGCTGTGCAGCTGGAAGGATTTCTGCTGATACTTTTTATTTTTGGACATTTGTTATGATGCATAACCATGGCAATAAGGTGGTTTACAACTGGCAGCAGCTGATTAACATCACAAAAGCTCAAATTATACCTCAACTACAGCCACAAAACCCTGAAGTGGTTGAAAAGAAGACGCCATGGATCCAGAGCATCCTCTACATCAGACTGTCATACAACTACAGAGCGTCTTCAGTCAGAGGCTTCTTCAGATCTGCAGAGCGCTACAAGAGATCATCCCTACCCACAGCCATCAGCATCTACAACAAATCTTTGAAGGATCTTGCATAATGAGTTACAACAACATTTAATTTCCCTTTGGGATTAATAAAGTAATTTTGAATTTGAATTTGAAATGCTCACAAATTTGTGCGTAGTTAAATACAGTTGTCCACAAAAACAATGTTTCTACCAGAAATGGAAGAATTAAAGAATTAAAGTTTTAAAAAAGAAAAAAATATGAACCAAAGTAACAGAGCTACTCCAACATGCTGCCACCTTGAGCGGCGCAATTCTGGAATTTCAGGTCCATGTGGAGCAGAAGGAACTTGTGAGACTGTGCGCTCAGGCTACAGCAGGTGAACTGTTTGTATTTTAAGTGTATTTGTTTAATTTCATTAATTATATGTAGTTCTCTTTCAGTTTGTTCGGATTCAATACAATTTAAAATGAATAAAAAAATATATACTATTGAATATTTTATCATTTTAAAAATTGATTAGCAAAAATAGATAATGGCCGGATTTTTTTGGCACTCTCAGTCAAAATGACAAATAACAAAATATGTAACATCTCGTCCAAACTTTGGTTCACATCTTGAGTTAAAGATGTGACAGATCGAATTTTTCATCACATTAGTTTTCCAGCATGATCACTTTGATAGAACCAGCATAGACGTGAAGCAGCAACGTGAAAGGCAAGTTTAAAACTTAACCTGAAGTCAGTAACACTGCTTCGTAGTTTCGGCCCCTGCAGATGTCTGCTGCCTTCGGATCACCGAGGCATTTTCTGCCAATGAAAGTGAACATGAAATTCACCTGCTGAGAAGGG
Source organism: Valencia hispanica (assembly GCA_963556495.2). Classification (NCBI taxonomy): domain Eukaryota; kingdom Metazoa; phylum Chordata; class Actinopteri; order Cyprinodontiformes; family Valenciidae; genus Valencia; species Valencia hispanica. The sequence goes on from OY747706.1 coordinate 6,340,156, forward strand.
AGTTAGTGTTGATTTGAATGTGTGTTTGTGAGTGTGCAGTGGGACAGACAAATTGCCACAACTCACAAGGCTAAAAAACACACAGAGACCCATTGTGTTTGCACACCTCGTGGGCACTGGGCTGTGTGTGTGTGCAATGATGGACTTTATGGTTGGAATTGTACTGAATGAAAGGCTTTTTGCCAACAAATCTCAGTGAATCTGCGTCATGCTCTGTCTGCCGACACACGCACTATTTCTCCTTCACACACTCTCACACAGTCAGGAGGCTGTGAAAGTAGCTAAAGGCTCAACAACTTCATCCGAGTTTGCCGTTCTCCCCTGATGTCCGGTCTAAATACAAGAAAATGAGATTCGTCAGAAAACTCCATCTCCTCTTCTACTATCCTGGATGATATGGTCAGAGTGCCTCCCATGTGTAACGTGTGAGAAGTGGAAGGACAAGGTTTGGTGTTGAATCAAGGAAATCTGTTTTCCTCTTCATATCTGCCTCCTAACTACAGTATGTGAAAATAGTCAAGCTTTTAATTTTTTCGCTTGGTGCCATTTTATTATCTTCATTTTTTTATTTCACCATCTCTGCCAATCAAAACAGTAAAAAATCTGGAGCAGGAATGCAGAAATGTATCTCACCGGGGTTTAACACAAAGATACATTTCAGTGAAGTGTAAGACAATAAAAAATAATAAATTTCAAACATGCATTGTCCACATCTGGATTACTGTATCATTTTAGTGATTTATTTGAACCCTTATGTTTCCAAGGTGCAATGACTGTACAATAAACAACTGCTATGGTTTTAACAACAAAACTAGAGGGCCCCCACCATTGGTCATGCTAGAATAGTTTTGTTGTCTGTCATTTTGACTGACAGGGTCAAAAGAAATCCGGTCATCCTCTAATTTTACCTCTCAATTTTTAGTATTTCATTTTCATTCATTTTAATTATTATTCCATTCGAACTAACTGAACAGAGTGTTCAGCAGGAAGAAATCCTGCAGCATGCGTCGCTTCTGCATCAGTTGCTAGGCAAAGTGCATAAATTATTAACTTGGCTGAGATCAGGTCCATTCCCGAAGTTTGATCTTAGCCGGCTTTATCCCTTCGTAAACCGGTAGAATACTCTGTTGTGTCGATATTCCAACCATTTATCTGTTTATCTGTTGCATGGCTGAATATTTCCTTCTTCATTTTTCCTTCCACTTTGTGGCAGTGAAACAGTCTCTTAGCATGATGCTGCCACCACCATGCTTGACAGTTGGTACATTGTTCTTTGGCTTAAAATCTTCACATTGACTCGTCCAAACATAATTCTAGTCTCTGTGTTGAAACCAGCTAACCAACCAATTTACATGAAGTCTAATGATTCATCTTAAAACGGGTCAAAAATTCAGCAGGAATTATGCCAAAAGCAAGTTGATGTCCAGAACAAAAGAAGATGTGGAGGAGATGCTACTTTGTTGGATGTTGGATGGTTGTTTCACCCTTGAAAAGAAATACAAAAACAAATGCATTAATGAAAGCCCAAAATTAATACAATCTTCAAGTGCATGAGTGGATATGAACTTCTGACTAAGCTAAGATCGCAAAGCTATGATGGATTTGCATAGATTTTTTTAGATAATGCTGTAGAATGTGGATAAAAAACCTAAATGAAGTCATTGAAAGAAGGTCTTTGAGTTCATTTGAAGTTGTAAATCTGAGTGCACTAGCCATCTTCAAATAGGTCACAATTTTTTCGAAACCAAAAAGAGTGACGGCGCTTTTGCCTTCGATTTCGCTCGACTGGTTTCTCTTTCTGTGCTGCAGTGTGTGAGATCTCCAACGTCTTCATATGTTTCTCTCAGCAAATGGAGATGTGGGGGTTGACATGGTTCTCTCAGAGGAAGTCTGTGGTTGGGCCGTTTCTACATATTTTCCCCTTATGAACACACACACACACACACACACGCACGCACACACACACACACACACACACACACACACACACGCGAATGCACTTTCCTTGTTAGAGCAAATGAAGCTTTCCTTTAAAAGCACCATACAGCCTCACAGATGTGGAAGCCATTTCTCCTGCTTTCTCTCTCACACACACACACACACACACACACACACACACACACAGAAAAACATTCATTGGAATAAACACAAAACCCACAGTCTCTTGGGGTGCGGTCTCCCCTGCAACCCCGGTGCACTGTGGGTAGCTGTGGTAAAAGAGGTCCTGTGAGAGGCTGTCCAAAAATAGCCTGAGCTAAAATGCAGAAACGCTGTGCATAAAAATCTGCTAATCTGTGTTTTTTGTGTGTTTTTCAGGAGGAGTGTTTGGCTTTTGTTAATTTATTCCAAAATATCCTTTTACGCGGGTAAAAAGATCAACTATAAACTCTTGAGGCCTGAGAGAAACTGAGCTACTGTGCCACAGTTTGCTCACTTCTGTGAAAATCTGAAAATTAAAGGAAATCCACATTTACATTCAACATCTGTTGAATTGTGCACCTATAAAGTGGCAGGAAAAGACAACACGGATCATCTATTTATCATGTCACTGTTAGTGGACTGGATTTATTGGCCAGCAAGTGTAAGTTTTTGCCTCAAGTTGACTTGAGAAAGTAAAAAAAAAAATGGTTAAGTTAAAGGTTTAGTTTAGTTTAGTCAGGGTTATATCGTGATGATTAGGGGACCGGGTCAGAAAATCTGAAAACAACTTGTGAGTTGTTCCCATCTGTAGTGGTCAGTATCTATCAAAGTGTTCCATTACAGGGGAACCGCTGACAGAGAAAGGTCGTTGATGCACATTGGGAGTGAAAACTGACCTGAGTGATCCGATCCAGCGGATGAGCTTCTGTTGCTGAAACTGCTACAAAAAACGGTTCGGCTCTGATACAAAGGTGTCAGAATACACAGTGCACTGAGCATAGTTTGTAGTATGTAGGGGTGCAAATGGTGCTTTCTCTTTGTACTTGGAAGTCAGAGTTCCCAAGTTGGAAATAACATTACTCGCCAATGCAGTCCTGGGATTTGTATCCAATATGGCTGCCATGCATACAGAATGCAGTGGATGTTGTCATATTTGTCACCCTGTCTGCTAGTTTTAAATTTATTAAACCCATGGCACACATTGTGACATAGGTCGTTTTCATACCTGATAGTCCGGTAGACTCTGTTTGACTGGGGACCAAAATAGCAACATTGTTGTTTTTTTTAGCTGGTGTGGTTCGTGTTCACACTTTGTCAAATGAACTGAACCTTTTGAGCAACATATTTACCCCCTCACCTGTGGTGGCGCTGCACCAACAAGCACTGAACACAGAGACACTTCCTGTTCCGTGAAATGCAAACAAACATGGAGTTGCATCCGATTTTTGCAGTTTTAGGATTGCTCTGTTTTCTTTGGCAAATGTGCCAGAGAAATAGGCTTAGCATAAACAGTGAACGAGGCAGAGTTGCTGTTGCTTAGTCATATCACACTTTGTTCAGTTTCTGTAGTTTCTTTATGCATTTTGACATGTTATATACTTCTGTGCCTTTTATTGGGATTTTATGTGATAGACCACACAAAGAAGAGTATAATTTTGATATGGATTTTGACACTTCAGTTACAGTTGCAAGTCTTTATGGCCTGTTTCTTAAAGGCTCGCTGTTCTAAAGATTTTTTTCCCATTGTTTTTTGCTAAACCGCTCTGTGTTGTTTTTAGACAGCACTAGTTGCTGCTCTGTTGTATGTTGCCACTTTAAGGAACATTTATTTGAGCATTTTAGCCACACACTGATTTGCTACCACAGCCCACAATTTTGCATGACAGCATTACACTTTTTGAATTCTTAGGCAGTTATAGCAAACATTTTATTACTTGGAATCATCATTTTTGCTGTGTTGTAGCTGTTACAGTGAATACAGTTCTTATGTAACTTGTATGTTTTGCTTTTGACAAGCTGTGTGGGTACATTGCGGCACATTAGCACATAATGTGGCTTTGGACTTATTCATTACTTCCTCTTGTGTCTAATTTTTATGTGTGATGCTCAGACTTAAGCAGGGCGTTGAATTGACCAGCCTTACTGCTTAATCCATCCTTGATCGGGTGTACTGTCATGGTAAAAAGAACCTTAGTTGATTCCAGGGTTTTAACATGTAAATGATCTGGCTCTTCTTGGTTTTAAAATTACGGTAAAGCCCATAGCCGCCAGTCAAAAAACATGGTGTCCTAGCTTGAGTGCTTTGCAAATGCCAGCCAATAGCATGTCAAGTAGCATTGTGCCTAGGCGTTTAATCTTTCCAAGCTGTATTTCTTCCTCCCCGAATATGTTAGATATGCTCAATCAAAAAAATCAGTAAATTTTTCATCAATAATTTGGAGTTATAATTTAGGAAGAAATCCGCAAATAGGTGAATCCACAAATAGGTGGGGTTCCAGTGTATGTAAATTGGATCAAAAGTGTACAAAAACACACAGAGTCCTCATTTTAATTATTTAAGTACACACACAAAAAAATCTATCAAAACCGATCATATCTGCACAGAGAGGGAGCAATACGTTTCCTTGAATTTCCTTTCCATTGGCTATGGTTAACTATTTTATGCCGAAAGTTCAATAGTCAAATAATCATTTGCATAATTATTCGAATAAAGCAGATATAACTCCCCTGCCTTGTCAGCTACTCCAAGTATGTGGCGTGCACAAGTGAATGGATCTTCATCAGTGGAGACAGAGCATCTGCATACCAAAGCACAAGATTAAGCAATGCTATCATTGGTTAATGTGGAAACATTTGAACAGCGTTTAAATGTATTTTGTAGTTGTGTCCAAAATGTGTGGTAAATACAGCATCTGATTCTCACAACTAGGAAATTTTCATGATGTACAAAATGCTATGTTGCCTGACTGTAGATCAATTTAACTACACTGCAGCATTATGTGTTAACTCAGCAACAGTGTGGTGGTGGAGACCAAAACAGAACTAAACAGCTGAATATTCCTGCTTAAGGAGGCAGTATTAAATTTTTTGTTTTGTTTTATGATGTGCCCAAAGAAGCCAATTCATCATTACAGGAAGGTTTGAGGCTCTTTTGGTGAGGTTTTCCTTTTTAACAGTTTACTTACTGAATTTTTCATCCTTGACTGAAATTATAACAAAATCTAAAATGCCTTTTTACTTTTTCTCTGTCTGTTGTTGACAAAATATTTTTACAGTTTCGCGAAATGTCGATATACAGTTTGGTTGTTCTAAATGCGGCTGAGAAATTCAAGCAAATCCAAACAAAGAAATGGTTCTGTGATCGTGCAGATGTGTGTGCTCCTCCTCCTCATGTAAATACACACATACTGTATATTTACTTTGCCTTCCCCCAGGAATTAAGCCATAGACTGAGTAACATAACCTGGAGAGAAAAAAGAGACAAAGCCAGATCTAAGAGCAGCCTGGCCTCGCTGTGCTGATGCATCAACGAAAAAGGCTGAATAAAAAAAGAAGTACATCATTATTGGAGTTTTCCCTCTTGGTGTCCTTCTCTGATCTACACAAAGACAAAACAAGACAGCACAAGGTCAAACAAGAGCAGGTGATGTTTTGTTTTTATTGTATTTTTCTGAAGTCATCTGAAACCCGAGGCAACACCACAGCTTTCTTTATATAATTAACAAAGAAGAGCCTGGAAACTGTAAAACAGAACTTGTTAGATTAATGCTCCTGTCTCTCCCAGCTGCTTTGAAACAGCAGTCCTGGAGCGATGGTTGTTAAAAAAATAAGCACCCGTCTGGAAATTCATGTCTTTTGAATTCAAATTGCCTACTTATCCTATTCATTTTTTTCTTTTTGCTTTTGAACCAAACATGAGCCTGTTTGGCGCTCCCATATTTTACAACCGCTTTGAGTAGTTATGGACTATGAAGTTAAGGACTTTTCTTTCCTGTGCTCATACTTTATGGGAAAATGGTTGTATGCTTTCAGTAAATCTTGTCTACCAGCAGGAGATCGCTCAAGTTTAATGTGGTTTAATCTGAGCTCATATTCTCTCAAATATTGTAAACTCAAAGAGGAATCGGAACCACTATCAGTGAAAACATAGTGTAAATTCTACAGAAAAAGATTAGCAGTTAAATCACATTATATGTGATATTTGAGCATTTAATCATTATTCATTACCATAAATCCATGGATGGGTTTTCTCGAGATACTCCGACTTCCCCCCACAGTCCAAAAATATGACTGTTAGCTTAACTGAATACTGTAAAGTTACCCTTAGGTATGAGTGTGTGCGTGCGTGGTTGTATGTCCTATGTGTCTCTGTGTTTGCCCGTGATGGACAGCAATCTGACCAGGATGGACCCCTACAATGGCCACTGGAGATAGGCACCAGTCCCCAATGACTCTGCAATGATAGGTGGCTATAGAAAACAGATGTGATGATGAACGGTACCCAATGGTTAGGTTTAATGGTGAAAAATTGTATATGGGCATAAAATGAATGAAATGCCAATAGACGGGTACAAAATGGGGGAATTAATTATTGACAGGGCAAATTTACCTGAAGCGCTTTACTTCCAATTTCCAGTTGTTTTCCTGATAGCAGCTAATTTCAGTGTTGTAGTCAAGTCTCCATCTCTTGAGTCCAAGTCACACTTTAGTCCTTAATATTCGAGTCCAAGTGCAAGTCCAAGTTACATAGGAATTGTCTAAGTCAAGTCCAAGTCAGTTCAATAGATCCCACAGCCCAAATCCCCCCAAAAAATCTTCCAGTCTAAAGCCTAGTTTATGCTTCTCCATCAGCAAGTTTGCACCCACATGCACGTATTGACGGACACGTTTTCCTTTTATACTTCTCCGTTTGTGTGTCAGTGTTGCAAAGCAATTCCCCACCAGGACAGGAGGGGGTGCAGACCTTTTCTGGCAGGTGTGCCTAGCATTGCAGTAACATCTCTGGTCGACTACAGTTTATTTACTTCAGCTTTTAAACGCACATCCACTCAAGAAGCAATGGCCAACAGAGCGAGTTTTGATTGAGCTGCAAAATCTTTTAACTAGAAATCCAGCTCATTGAATTCTCTAAAAACGCATGTAAACAAACAAACAAACACAGCGGTCTGTTTTGTTGTTCTCTACGCCTCCTGGTGTTCAAAATCACCAAAAGACCAGATTAGATAAAGTGGCCTTTTGCAATATAAAGCCTCTAGTAGCCAAAACCTTAATGACATCGACTATAGAGCACCGTTCTGGTTAAATCATCTGGGGCTAATGTTGGGCTGACCAATCACAGACGTGCACTCTCCATTGTGTTTGAGGGATGGTTAAAAAAATTGGGCTCTACTCCATCCGTGTTTGCATGCTGGTCAGAGAGCCCTTGTGTCGCCGGATAAAGGCGCTGTGTGTTTCCACACCTCCGCAGGCAGACCTGAGCCCTGTCACGAAGCTAACACAGTAGCATGTGCAAAATATTAAAACTTGCTTAAAATAAATGTAAAAACAAATAATCGACATGTCACTTGCATACTTACAAAGGCTTTGGAAAATTGGGGATTTTAAATTTGTCAAGTAACATTGCCTTATATAGCATAATCAATGGCTACATGCTAATTTCAAAAGAGCTATTTCACATGTCGGAATCCTAACAGTCCAAGTGCAAATCATCAGCGTGCTGCTTGTGTCAAGTTACAAGTCCCTTAAACGTGACTCGAGTCAGGACATGAGTCCGACTCCAGGACACGAGTCCTCCATCCCTGGCTGATGCATTCGTATTTGATAACTGGTGGTCATTTCAAGCTGCTTGGTAGCTAAGCAGGAGGAAAATACTAGAATTTTTGAATCCTCCGGTACAAAAGGATTTTTGTTTTAATTTTTCTGGTTTTCTTCTTTGCTTTTTGTGGTGCAGCGTGCTGCAACGTCGACTCACAGGACTCCCTGTCTTCACAGGTCTACTTAAAGGCTCCTATGATCTTGAATGGAGTTTGTGTGATCTGGAGAGGATGGATTGACCTACAGAGGCTGGATGGGATGGGATATCTGGAGTATGATGATGAGCGAGCACAGGTAGGAAATCCTCTTGCTCACACACTACTTTTACCTCTTCTGTCTCAGACCCCTGATTATTTTGAGGTTTAATCACAATGTGTGGGTTTGTGTGTGCAGCATGAGGACGCTTTGGCTCAGGCAGCATTTGAGGAAGCTCGGCGCAGAACCAGAGACTTTGAGGACAGAGACAGATCACACCGAGAGGATTTAGAGGTGAGAAGGGATGGTGACTTTTGACCTTAGCAGCCATGGTACCAGGAGTCTGGAGTCTCCAAAGACAGATAAACTGAAATCAAACAGTGCAGCAAAGCCAACCAGTTAAAATTGATTTAGAATTATAAGAGAATTTGTAAAGAAACACGTAAATTATATGTTGGATTTATATCCATGAATGAGCAAAATGTTTTCTCACATCCACCCATAACCTGGCCCAACAGAGAAAGGCTCAGTGGTGTCATGAATACATTATACATCCTGTTTTGAATAACATAACATAAAGTACATAGCCCGGTTTTATTTGGAAGTTAAATATGATGAGTAAAAATTAGAACGTTGTGTGAATCCTCTTTGTTTTTTATAAAGCCTGCTAACCTTTAGCAGAACACGGACCCATTTAAAGCGTTTTGGCTGGCTTTGCAAGACTTTGCATTGGACTACAAATAATACCAGCTTTCATCAAGCTGTGATTCTAAGCGTAAAAAGGGCAAAGAAATAACCTTTGAACCTGTTATAATTTTGTCACGGTACAAGCTCAAACTTTAATATGTTGGGATTTTATGGGATAAGACCATCACAAAGTCATGTATAGTTGGAAAGTTGAAGGAAAGTTATTTAATTTGTTCAAACGAACAGCATGGAGAGAATTAATCAGAGAAGCAGCCAAGAGGTGCATAGTAACTCTGTGCAAAGATCCATAGATCGTGTGTGACAATCAGTTGACACAGCAGACATGTGAAAGAAGGTGCTCTGCTCACATAAAACCAAGATAAAAAATGTTGGCCTGCATGGACAACAGAAAACAAACACTGTACATCACCCTGAACACCTCATTCCCAAAGTAAAACATGGTGGCAACAGCATCATGCTTTGGGGATGTTTTTCCTTCAATCGGGACAGGGAAGCTGGTCACAGTTTGATGAGGAGATGAACATAACTACATAAAAGACAATCCTGAAAGAAAACTTGTAATTACTTAAAATATTTAGTAGCATGCATCTTAATGAAATATATTTTTCATATCCACGAATTGTGCCCTACTTTGTGTTGGCCTGTCACATAAAATTCCTATAAAATACATTGAGGTTTGTGGTTGCAACGTGACAGAGTGTAAAAAAAAAGTTCAAGGTGTATGAATAATTTTGCAAGGTGCCAATATATGTATACTGACTAGATCAGACAGTTGTTTATTAAAGCTACAGCACACCTTTCTTTGCTTAGCGCTTTGGTTGCTCCGAGTTGTGTGATGTGTGCTTGTGTGCTTTAGTTTTATTTCAGGAAACAATATTTGAAGACCAAATCGTAGGTTTAGTGCATGATCAGTTTGACTATATGATCTCATTGAATTTTCTGAAATACTGAGTGACTAATTCAGTTTTTTGTCAGATGTCCCAAAAGCCTCATAAGTGGAAAGTAGTTTACATGTTGTTTGATTATATATATATTTTAAAAAAAAACATTCAATCTGGATGCTTTTTTTCAACATATAAACTATCAATCTTCATTTGTTTTGAAATATGAAGTCTTGTTAAAACTGTTATGGTGTAAGCTTTAAAACACAGTCTGACTGCATATTGATTACCTGAAAGCAACTCACTTTCCCAGCAAGGCTTTGGGGAGATCCGTGGCATCAATGCAAAGCTGACGCCCTTCGAATGAACACCAAATTGTTTATTTTTTAGGACCCTGTGGTTTCTAAAATCTGGGACTGATGCCACACAGAAAGACAGACAGCCAGCAGAAAAGAACAGGGTCTGTGTCCTTCACTTCTCACCACCTATCACACTGTCATGCACTAAACTACCTTCTGTGTTTGCATGTGCGTGTGAGTGTCCAAGTGCCTTTTTTGTGTCTGTGCATTCATGTTTTTGTCCTTTCCTTCCTATATGTAGCGGTTGTGGGGGTGTTTGTTTGTTTGTGTGTGCACAGAAAGCAGTGTATTTATACGTTTGCCTATTTGCCTGTTTGTGTTTGGTGTTCGTATACATGCATGCCTTTATGTACGTGTGTAAAATGTGCTTTTTATTGTTGCTATGATGTAAGTTATTAAATTAGCAGAAGATGAGGCCATTTGATGACTAAAGCCAACACAGTTAGAAAGAAGGAAAGAATTGAAGTTGCTCCCTGAAGGTCATCTTTCATCTGACTGATATCATGTTCCTTCCCTGAGGCTCAGGCAGAAAAAGAAAACCTTCTTTCTTCTAATGAATCAATAAAACCAGCAACATCAACTCCTAAAGAATTCTGCAGTGTGTCAAAAGCTTTAGATTTGGTGCAACAAATTGCTTAGATACACATTCAGCATCTAACAATGGAGACTGTGTCCCAATCAAGGTTGGTTTCTCTTCTCATCCATCTCCGAGTGTATATTCCATACATCGCCTACATGATGTAATTTAGGGTGACGTAGGGCTAACATGGAGGTCAAGAGGAAAAACCTTTTGAAAAATATTAAATTACTCAAATAAAGATAGATGATGCACTCTGAGGTAAAACTACTTATTCTAGGTATGGTTTAGCTCGTGCAGCAAAGGTGTGTCCTTTGTGAACCCTAAGGGGTAAAGCTATTACTGGTGAAATGACAGCATGGCTCTTAGAGGTCTTCATATTTATGTCAGAATTACTGGTCCCTCCTAGTAATATCATAAAGACAGTGGTTGAAAATAAACCTCAACCCCAGGCTATTCCTTTGTGTTACCCATAGACCTACACCTACCACTACCCTGTGGCAATTCAATTCAATTCAGTTTATTTATATAGCGCCAATTCACAACAGATGTCATCTCAAGGCACTTAACAAGAAGTCATTTCAATACAATTATACAAACATTCCAATCAGTTAAAAAGTTTCCTATTTAAGGAAACGCTGTGAACCAGATCATCAATTTCTGAAGGGTTAGAGATAGTATTGCTGCCATCCACTGTGTTACCCTGAGACACAAAGGAAAGTAAGAATGGAACAGATTCTTTAAAAATTGTTACAGCATTGTCTGATAAAGCTCTACTATAATGAAATTTTCTTTCAGATTTAAGATGGTCAGTTAAAGTAAATTCAAAAGTTAAGAAGTGGTCAGACAGGACCGGGTTATGTGGGTGGACTGTTATTTCCTCACACTCAATACCGTATGTCAGTACAAGGTCCAAAGTGTGTTTGCCCGAGTGGGTCGATCCCTGTACTTTTTGAGTAAAGCCAATTGAGTCTAAAATAGCACTAAAGGCTGCATTTAGGCTATCACTTTCAGTATCCACATGAATATTAAGTCCCCCACTATAATAACCCTATCAGTATTTAATACTAAATCAGATAAAAAATGTGAGATCTGATCCAATAATTGAGAGTAAGGGCCTGGTGGACGATACAAAACCACAAACAAAAATGTCTTAATGTTTTGCAACTTGGATGAGGACTAATTAGTAAATCAGAACGGAAAATGGTTGCAACTCCTCCTCCCCCAGTACTTCTAGGAATGTGAAAATTTAAATGACTGGAAGGAGTTGACTCATTTATACCGACATAATCCTCCTGCTGCAACCAGGTTTCTGTGAGAAAAAGGAAATCAATGTGATTATCACAAATCAAGTAATTTACTAACAACGTCTTTGAGGAGAGAGATCTTATGTTTAATAAACCACATTTAATAGATTTATTTTTCTGTTCAGTCAAAGTCGTATTTATCTTTATGAGATTTCCATAATTGGCTTTTGTAGGCTTAACTTTTAATCCATTTAATTTTGGCCGTGGGCAAGACACTGTTTCTATAGGGTAATGGGTGGGTAACAGTACAGAAGCAGCAGAGAGGTGGGTTAAACTACGACTCTGCTTCCTGGTCTGGACCCTGGGTTGTCAGTGTTTTGGAGGACTAATAAATTCGGCCATATTCCTAGAAAGAAGAGCTGCTCCATCCAAAGTGGGATGGATGCCGTCTCTCCGGATCAGACCAGGTTTTCCCCAAAATGTTCTCCAGTTATCAATGTAGCCCACATCGTTTGCAGGACACCACCCAGACAACCATTGATGGAATGACAGCATGCGGCTAAACATGTCGTCACTGGTCCGATCAGGCAGGGGACCAGAAAAGATTACCGAGTCGGACATTGTTTTGGCAAACTTACACACCGAAGCAACACTAATTTTAGTGACCTCCGATTGGCGTAACCGGGTGTCATTACCGCCAGGGTGAAAAACAATCTTGCTATATTTATGCTTATCTTTAGCCAGCAGTTTCAGGTAGGATTTGATGTTGCCCGTTCTGGCCCCTGGCAAGCATTTGACTATGGTCAATGGTGTCTCTAATGCCACGTTTCTGACTATGGAGCTGCCAATTACCAGGGTCGGCTTCTCAGCGGGTGTGTCGCTGAGCGGGGAAAATCTGTCAGAAACGTGGACCGGTTGGTGGTGGCCCAGGGGCTGGGTCCTAGAACTATGCTTCCTACGTAGAGTCACCCAGCCGGCCTGAGCTTACAAGGAGTGCAACAGCGACAACAGGAAATGACGCAATACGGCTTACCCCGTCACAGCAGCCACAGGCACTTGATTGAATAAGCTATGTCTTTGAGTGTGTGTAATTACCTAGACTTAAACAGATGCATCATCAATGTGCCTTTACAGTTTGTACAAAAACACACCCTCATAGCTTCCTTAGGGTTTAACAGGAAAAATAGGAGCCAGGTGCTGCTAATCAAATACATTCATTAACTATTCCACGGGTCTGGCAGTAATCACGCCTGCATGTGGCTAAAGAAACCGCAATGTAAAAATGTGAAAAAATAAAAGTTAATTCATGACCCAACAACTGGAGTAATTACCTTTCAACATAGAGCCAGACTGGTTTGGTTAATAAATCATATCACCATTCAAAAACAGCCTTTTTGTGTTTAGTCAGGTTATCTTTGATATAAAAATGTGTTTGTTGATCTGAAACATTAATGTGACAAAAAAAGGAAATGGAGAACTCTATAGAGTTATAAGGGGGCAAATACTTTTACATTTTTAGAAAGCTACATCTAAACGGGCCGCAGTTCTTCTAGAGCAGTCGTTCCCAACCTTTTTATTTACCTTGAGGTCCCCCATGCTGGTTTCCAAGACAAGCCTGAACGCCCTAACCCCAACCCCTACCCGCAGACACGCATTAAAAGTGATTAGCAAACTTTTGCGAAAAATACACAACTGTTGTAGGCAATGTTCCCTCTAATTTTTCATGTGTCTGAGCAAACACACAAATGCCCTGAGTGCTCCATATGACCACTTTGAGCTACATCAGATGTGTGCGCTGTGGTCATGCTACCATCGCATCCATCCAGTTTACATAGTTTTTAAAATCAAATTACAACATTTAAATTTCTGTGAGAATACTTCTTAATTAAGTACACTATCCCACTTGCAATGAAAACGACAAAGATCTTATTCATGACCTGTGCAGTGTGTTAACACTATTGTAAGTATAAATATTTCATTGTAACTGTGGAGAAACATGACCTGCCAAGTATACCAAGCTAACTATGAACTCAAATTTTGAAAACACACTTAACATTTTTATTATAAAGGTCTGAATTGTATTATAAGCATGAGCCATTGTGTGAAGCTCTTGCTGTGCACTGGGTAAGAGTGGTCTGGGAAAGGGTCCTGTAACTCTTTGTCTGCAAAATACAGCATATAATCACACGATATTTTGTATTTCCGCTACTCAAACTGGTGACATCATTTAATGATCAATTTCCATAAAGGAACATTGTAAATAAATGACACTAGATAAGCACAAATCTGATTGAGGACTTAAATTTCACTTAATTTTTTTCGTCTGTCCTTCTCACATATCCAGTGGTTGTACACGTTGTCCAGGTTGATGGCCTCATCTGCTTGCCTTTGACTTTATGCGCATCAGCTGATTCACAGTCTCCACTGGATGCTTGAAATGTAGCACAAATATCGATTGATTAGCTGCGTAAATACGGATGTGAATCGTATCAATAAACGTTATTGTCTTGAAGCGAAATCTTTTAACCCAAATGCAGAATCAAACGCTAAAAGATTTATATTCACACAGTATGAGCAGAACTGCAGCCCTGCTGACTAACAGGAGCAGAACCAGCACTGCTATGTTCCCATTGCAGGTTAAAAGCTCAATTCTGATTCCTTGTGAAAATCCATTTTCCTATTTAAAGTTTTTTTTTCTTTTGTGGCAGCTGAAACAATCCAGTGATAAAGTTACAAACTAAGACTGACAACAATGAGCCAGTTTTTCAGAGGAATAAAACGAAAACTTTTAGAACATTTTATAACCCCCTTTTTGTTAAAGAAAATTCCACCAAAACACTACAGACTTTCTAAATAAATCAAGTACATTTCACAGCGCACGAACTTGGCTCTGTCAGCCGCTCTGTGCAGACGAAAGCGCTCCGCTCCTATATGAACAGGAGGATCTGAGTTTGTGTCTGCATATTTTTTTTTTTTTTTACCTTATTCTTATTTGCATACCAGTGTCTATCTTTAATCTGTGTTGGGTCAGTGTGCGTGTCTCTGCCGCATTGATATGGCAAGTTTACCATGAATCCTTCTGTATACCAAAGTATTTTACAGTCAAATATGAGATTATCTGTCTGACAGCTGAAGATTTGCCCATCTGTGTACTAAAAGACAGTGATCCCAACACAGCAGCAAATCTCCAACAAAATGACTTACGGCCCAGTCAAAGTCCAGACATCAACCTGATTGAAACGATGTAGTCGAACCTCAGGAAAGCCTCGAAGAACTACAGCAACACTGTAAAAAAACACTGGGTAAATGATGTGAATGACTAATAACATCAAATAGAAAAAAACTATTGGGTGTTATTTCAGCTAGAGTTTTTATACAAGCTGTTGCAAACTGGGTGCACTTAATTTTCGCCATGATCTTACAGACAGACATTAAGTTGAACCTGGACTCCTCTGTACACTAAAGATTTAGAGTGAACCAGCCAGTGACAAATGCTGGTAAACAACATGGGTCAACCTTGGCCTGTAAAGGATGAACAAAGTAATAATTAACATAGTACTCTTTGGTTTTATTGAAATCTGTAGACAATGTCCTCACAGCAGCTCACTACGTGTTTCAGCTTTTCTCCGCATCTCGTTGTATCATCTTTACTGATAAGTCCTTGGATTGTTATTTTTATAAGTGAAATTAATTAAGTATTTTGTGCTAAATTTGGTTAAGCAAGTGTCAGCATGCTAAAGAGCAAAGGACTGAATATACATCCTTGAGGAACCCCTGTGCTCACTGTGACGGAGGATTAAGTCTTACTGGTGTTTATTACCGTCTTTACTTTTTCTGACAGGAACACCAAAACCCAGTTAAAAAGTGAGGGATGTGGGATCATAATGTGTGAGGGTAAAGCGAAGAAAATAAAATAATCCTGGTATAACTGTATTTTGCCTTCAGAAGGGGATAGGATGGTGTGCAGGGCATGTCTTGTCACTTCATCTGTGGAGACACGCTCAAACAATAAGCAAACTGTAGATGGTGGTGGGAGTCTGGATTTAATGTGTCCCATCCCATGACTTTGTCATTCAAAGGCCTTCATTATAACATGGTCGGCACCATATGCCGGTACTCTTAAAGCAGGGTACAGATGCTTTTTTTAGGTACAAGTGTCAAAGGTAGCAAAGTGTACCTTATATAGTTTTGGAAGCATTTACACATTAATGTTCATTTGCATTTTAATAATTACAACTGTAGATTGTTTAACATCCTCGCATTTGAATTACATGTTGAAGTTAATAATAAAACCTCCTCTCTGACAGTAGAGGAGGAGGATTCATAAAGGATCTAAAGCTGGACATGGAAGGATTTAAATGTATGTTAATGTTAATTTCTTAAGATATGTTCTATAAGTCTTAGAAATTAAACCACATCAGCATGTGTTATCTCACACAGTAGCTCCCAAAGTTGGGGTCGGGACCTCACTTGGGGTCAAGAATACGTAAATCTGGGGTAATGAGGTCCTTCTAAAAATAACCTAAGTATCAAAAATGTCAATGAGAAAGCATGTGCATTTTGGTCATTTTGTAAAAGATAAACAGGAAAATAAATTAAAGCAACATGTTGGCCAAAATACTGGCTGTTGATGCCAATTGTGTTGTCATTGTACCATTTTTAACTGACTTGGTAAAAAAATGCTTATATGTTCGACCAAGAGTCGGCTCACGACCTTGTTACATTTTTATTTTGTGGGTCAGAAGCTGAAAAGTTTTGGAATCTCTGATCTGATATAATAACATGAAGTAGATGAGCTTGGAGAGTGTTTAACCAGACGTTGCTGGAAGATTCTGCAGATCTGCTGTGAGTTTTTTCTTTGGGTGTGACTGGCGAGTTTTGCTGAATAGCTGCACAGATTCTGCCGCTGCATTTCTGTGGTCTGCACTCCACCTCTCTATGCTTCTCTGTAACTCTCTGTGTCTTGTTAGCGGCTGATCGAGTTATCTCTGCTGCTTGCTATTCAAAGGCAAAGTTATCCCTTCCCATCATAGAGAAGTCAAAAACAGGGAAGCAGATCAGTAGTCTGTTTTTGACCAGAAAGGCAATAATTGATCTGCTATTAGTTTATTTATTTTCTTTGCTTTCCTGTAAAGAGCAGATTCCCATCAGCAGACATTTCATATGCAAATTTTTATTGAAATATCTAATAATATTTCCTCTAATGCATGCCATCCCAACCTGGAAATCCCACTGATTACTGGCGTTCCTTTTTCATTCCCGTTCCAAATTTTCAAATCCTATCTTCCCATTCATCTTTAAAGATAGAATCAAGACTCAATAAACAGTAGCTCAAATAAATGATAATGTTTGTACTCCCCTCTGACATACTTGAATTAATGAAAACTATGCTACAAATCAAATCCGCTCCAACTTTTATAAGGTCGAGGAGTTCTTTAATGTTAGTTTTTTTGTTTTAGCCCCGTGGTAAAATATTAATGTCTCTTTTGCTTACTAAAGCAGAAGACTTGTCATTTCAGCAGAGATGACTTCTTTTTTTCATCTAAAAGCTGTGATGTTCCAATCAGCCAAGGTCAGAAGGTACCTGTCATAGTGATAGATGGTGAAGCTATAGATTAAGAGGAACGCATTTTAATTTCACTGTGCACCCAGCCACCCCCTTCAGTTAATGTTGTCGTTTTAGCTAAAATATTAAGCTTCGAACTATTTAAACATTCAACAATCAGGTACCTAGTAGCTGTTGGACCTCTGAAATGTTTTAGATTTGCAATCCACATGAATATAATCAAATGTAATCACACAAACAAGTACTCTGCAGAAAGAGATTTGTCCATATATGATGAGCTGGCACTGAAAGCATTAATATATCATTAGTATTGATTGCTATGAGACCCCCCCCCCCCCCACTGCTACCCATTCACAAACTTATTTGAACCCTTTGCAGGTGCACAATCCTGCAGAAACAGCAAATCCACTCCGATCTCGTCACGATGCACACGCACAGACAAACACGAGGTTTGCGAGGATTGAGTTGTGGTTAAGCAGCCCGCCGTGGCCCTGCAGGCTTCCATTTGAGTGCGGATCAATATGAAGCGCTCTCTCCGGCCCTGATGATTAGCAAAGACCACTCCCTGCCTCACAAACACACTCAGGCTCTCTGTGTCAGATATTCATAAAGCTTCACAAAATTGAATAGACGAGCACACATCATTAGCTTCTGCCTAATGGTTTATCACTTCTGCTGTACATGAATCTAGAAAACCACCAGGGGTTTAGAAACAGCTGACTTTCCAGAGCGAAAAATAACAGGAAGTACTTAAATAATTAATTCATTTGACTAAAAACAAAAACTGTAAATTTTACAACCTTTTTTGAGTGCTTAATTGGAGAGAGAAAATACAAGTCACACATTGCCAACATGATTTTATTTGTCCAAATCCAGTTGACAATCAGTTGTCCATTCTTTATGGGAGTTTTTTTTTGGGGGGGGGGGGGGTTTAGAGAGACAGATACACCATTACTTATTAGTTTTGACACTTTTACACTCATTTTCAGTCCATCAACTGAAGTTTTGAAGGGAATCCAATTTTGTTTGTTCAGTCAGTGACACCTTCAGGCATTTTAAACTCATAAAGGTCACATTTGTTCCTATTTGTTCCTAGAGATAACATAGTTGACACTGACGAAATCAGATTTTAGCTTCAAAAGAGTAAATAGCTCAAAACATGATTTACAAATGATTAGCTGAAGGATAAGAAATTCCTCTTTTACTTCAAAAGTCCCCCAAAAATGTTGATTTTCGTTTTGTTGACCTTAATGTACTAATCCATGCAGAAACAAGCAGCATCTGTTAGAGGAGATTAAACTCTTACTTAATTCTCACCAGGCAGGCGATAAAGAACAGAACATTAATTGCTAAGCTTAGTTCACTTTAGTGTAATCCACCTAAACTACCTTATCTTTCTTGAGCATTGCTTAATTGAGCCTATTTTAGCTTATTTTATCACATTTGATCTTTTCCTGATGATGCTTAGCAGAAAAACAGGAAACAGTAAATCAAATAGGCAGCTTTTTTCTGATGAAGTCGGAAACCATCCTCAAGAGGATCTGGTTGATTATTCTTGTTTGTTTGTGTTTTAGGGATGACTTTTCTTTTGTATAAGTTCAGTTCACAGGGGTGGAGGGTTGATGAGTTAGGATTTTCTTGCAGCCACAAACCTGGGCTCCTTCCAGTCATTGAACTCAGTGTACAAAAATATTTTCGAAACAAATGGAAGGCCGTTTGTCTTACAGTGGAAGCTTGGTCATTGTTGCCTCATCCAGCAAATCTACAGAAGAATGGCTGAAAAAGAAAACTCTGTGTGTTGCAATGGCCCCAGCAAAGTCCAGAACTTTTCAAATGTTATGCTTAGGCCTGCAAACATCTGTAAACTGGAGCCATATTGTAAAAAAATTGGGCCAAAAGTAGATATAGTGGCCTATGTAGTGCTGTCATGAGATTAAAAAAACTTTGAGATTAATGAATTATGATCTGTATTTAATTAATCTATTTAATCTTTTTTAATTGCACCTAATTAAGGTGAGAAAAGCTCTCATCTTGAGGTATTTTCATTTAAATTCACTACATTCTACAGTACCATATATATATATATATATATATATATATATATATATATATATATATATATATATATATATATATATATATATAAAAACATGTTACATATGCATAACAAAAAAGTGGCTTTATGAAGTCATTTATTGTTTTTAACACACTTGAACAGATGCAGTCCCAGCCTTTTACATTTCTCTTTTCTTGAGACTAGTCTTAGTGTTGCCTGCCTGCAAATTCGGCTTCGAGCATGCGCAATTTGTTAACTTTCTAGACTCAACGGGGTAAATATCTGCTCTGAGTCTAGATAGACCTAAGGGCGGACAGAGCTGCAGCGCGTGGACTGCCTTCCTGCCTGCTGTGAACGTCCTGAGATGGGAGACGAGCCCACGGTTACACCACTGCTCAATGAGAGTAACAAGGATAGATGCTTAACCTAAAATTCCCCAATAACCCAAACAGGTGCTGGATTTTCAGCTAGTCACTTTTTGAAAAGGAATCACTGGAGGGGTCTAAAAACTCGCTAAATATAGCAAGAAAGATGCTAAATTGGAAACACTGTCTGCAACTCACCCCTCATACTCACTCATCTTGGCCCTTGCCACTACAACGGAAGAATCAGCTCATGATAAGCGGGCCTACAGACAGCCAATCAATCGATGTCCACTTCAGGGTGTGGTTAACCCCTAACAACTCAAGCACAAGAAGCCCAAAGCATAAAAACAGATTTTATTTAAAGGCAACTCAAATGCAGAAACAGTCAAAAATTAAAGATAAAAAACTTTATTAACCTGATTAAAAACATAGCTCGCTAAATATGGCTGTAATTTATTAATCGCAATTAACACAATAATTTGACACATCTAACCTCAAGTGCTCAGTGTTTATTCAAAAACCATTAAGCAAAAATCCAAAAGAAAAAAAGGGGAAAAGTATTTCTATTGGATTCTGAGGCCAGAAGGGATTCGTATCCTCTCGTGAGTTCTTGGTTTCCTGTTCATCTCCTCCCATTGAGACATGCTGGGAAAACTTCCCCCACTAGATGATGGAGCTCTATGAAGCTCAGTTTAGCTACCCTACAGAGGACGTAAATTTAAGCTGTTTGTATATCTGTAGTCTTGTTCTTTTGATCAGAATGAATATCATTTTGCCATAGGTGAGGGTCAAATGTAGACAGAACAATACATTGAGAGCTTTACCTTTTAGCTTATTACTGTTTTCGCTGCAGATGAGGTCCTGATCCATCTTTCCATCTCCTGACCCGTCCTATTGTCGCCCCTGTACAGAATACTGGAGCTCCTTGGCTTGTGGCAGAGAATGACCCCCTTCTTCTTAATTTCTGCATCTTGGTTTAGTTTTTCCTTATTATGACATGCTAAGTGCTGTTGTATTTATTTTATTTTCTGCCCCAATGTTGTCTGTCTGCTGCAGCAGAAATATCCACTATAAACAAATTCAGCTGTGCTGTACTGTGCTCAACAATAACAAGTTGTTTGTTGCATCTCTGCTTTGATCCAAAAGTCATGTGACTGTAACTGAACCACTTGTGAATATCTGAAAGCAGCAGTTTTAATTAAACAACTGAGGAGCCAGTCTGGCTACGTGCAATGAAAATGGAAGCATGACAAACTGTATGTGCGTGTGTATATGTGCGTGTGTGAGCGTACGTGTGTTGCTATTACGGTGAGTCACTGAGCTGACACAAACTGCATTCCACTTGAGCTAAGCAACCCCTCCACTATCTCTGTCTGCATTTCTGTCTGCTCCCAGCTTCACCTTCTCCTGCACCTTCTCACCTCTATCACCCGAGCCGTGCCAAATCCCCCCAGCTATCACTTCAGTGTAAACATACAACCACAAGTATTTTTGTTACGGCAGCCGAGGGTCACACCATGGCCTCACAAACACTATCCCGCCACACCGAGTCAGGAAATATTTTTAAAAAGTCTACTCATGCTGATAGCCTCTGTTGATGACCTAATGATCAACTTTGTGTGTGTGTGTGTGTGTGTGTGTGTGTGTGTGTGTGTGTGTGTGTGTGTGTGTGTGTGTGTGTGTGTGTGTCAGTCTGCTTGTCTGCCAGTTTATGTGTCTGTTTGTCTGCTGCTGCTGTATTTGTCCATCTACCAGATACCTTGACTAAAATAACACTAGTGTGTGTAAAAACAGCTGTAAGTGGTGCATTTTAAAGCTGTTTGGCTCTATCTAGTGGCTACAAATGGTAGTGCAAAGTCTTTTTTTCCTTATTTTAGTTTGGATTCAGGAAGCATTTATTTAAGTGTATCAAAAAAAAGAACAGTGAGTTTGAGAAATGTTTGAATTTCCAAACGTTACTCCCTTTTTCAAATAAAGAAAATACCAAAAAAAGATTTATATTTAGATGATATCCATAGTTTCTACGCCAAAACGTACGTTTTTATCCATCTCAGTTTTCAGTTTGGCTGCAACTCCGCTTTGATCCAAGCATAGTTGCTGACAGGTAAATGTGCACTTCATCAGGAATCAAAAGTGTCAACTGCTTTTTAACTCCTTCTCACCTCCCATCTGTAAGTTTTGAAATAAATATATTTTTATTGCGTTGGCATAATCTCACTCTCAGGATGGTAAGGGAGTTAAAAAATATCTCCAAAGTGCAATGATACAGAAATGCTGCTCTGAGTAGGATCTTGGGGTTCACAGAGTTTACGGCCATGAGACTCAATCTATATAGGCTACAGTACCAAGCAGTTGTGTGGGAGACATATCAGAAAAAAGCCTTTTCTATCCTACCATAACAAATGTAAAAATGCAGAGGTAGGCATGTACAACTCAATTTGATTTAACTACAACAAGAACTTAAAACACCAGATTACAGTTTGCACACGTGTTCAGGGATAACGACCCTAATATTTGAAGAGATGTCCTGTGGTTTTATTTTTACTATAATGACCGTTGTTATACTTAGAGGAAAAAGGCAAAAGCTTGAAACCAGAGAGCATCATCCCAACTGTGTAGTACAAGTGTGGCAGCATCATGTTGTGGAGTTGTTTTTTGCTGCAGGAGGGATTGGTGCACTTTATAAAATAGATGGCATCATGAGGAAAGAACATTTTGTGGAAATATCGAAGCAATATCTTAAAATATCTGCCAGGGAGTTAAAGCTTGGGTGCAAATGGGTCTTCTAGAACTCGAGATGACTCAAAGCATTCATCCAAATTAGTTACCAAGTGGCTTCAGGAAAACAAAGTCAATGTTTTGGCCATGACAAAGTCCTGATTTCAGTCCTTTCAGAGGATTTGGGCAAGCTGGCCTAAAAACGTGACCCAGTTACTACTGAAAAGTCTCTGAAACAATCATCTTTATCATTATTCTAAAATTTAGCAAACAGAAATCTTTTAGGTTATCATAACTGCATAAAAACAGGAAAACTTTCTTTAGATTTAATGTCAGACAGTCAGAAAAAACTATTTAAATGCAAATCTATATATTTTTTTAAAGTCAACATTTGTTTCTACAGTTTTTGAATGCTGTTCCTAATTTTTTTGTCTTTTCTTTTTGGCCCTCGCCCTTTTCCTTCATTCTTGTTGTTCTGCACCTCACATTTCCATTCATATTTTTTCTCTCTTCCACCTGTGCCCACTCACCGCTCCTTCTCCTTCCTCCCTCATCCCTCCATCTCTGTCTCTCCCCAGTCCAGACGACAGCAGGACCCCAGCCCTGGCTCAAACATGGCCAACGCTGATATGGAACAAAAGATGCGCTGAGGATGGAAGAAGGAAGAGAAAAATGGAAACTGAGGCAGTTTGTTCAATTTCCACACAATCAGCTTTAAAGAAAAACTATCCATAAAACCGCAGTCATCGGCCGGTTGTTTTTGCATTATTCTTCAAAACGATTTCTCTTGTGATTAAAATATTTTTCAAAGTTTTGTAATTCAGACTAAAGAAAGTAACTGAACTGAAATGTAAAGCTAATGTAAGCATATGAAAGAAATAAGACACCAAAGAGTTGAGCAGAACTATTTGGATGAATTGAAATCCATTAAAAAAAACTGTTTCTCAGATTTTGACTTATGAGGGTTTAAGATCAATGCAAAAATATTGATAAGGAAGAAGAAGGAGGAAGAGGTTAGAACAAGAAGGAGCAGAGAAAAGAGAAATATTCTGGCTCAGGTTTACAGTCGGGGCTTAATTTCACAGCATGAATCAAAAGTGAGGTTTTGCCAGTTCATGACATTACAATTCATTTATATTTTCTTTTTTCAGTGTTTCAACACCTCATATTTGCTGTCATGCCTGTGAAAAACTTCCATTTTATCAACTTAATTTCTTAAAACCTGCTGTTTTCTGAGACCAAAGTTCACATTGCTGGAGGGAGGGAGGGGGGGATGAAAATAGGAGACTTAAAAAATGAGAGAAAGGCAAACCAAAGACATATTTACCAGGCTGGAGGGTTAACAAGTGTTTGCTTTGTGTAAATTTAGATTCTTTCAAAACATCACAGGTTCTGTAGCCACAATGTGAAGGCTCTAAATATAAAAACTGCTACATGGAGGAGATTTACATGATCTTGGTCTTCCAAGAGGTCTTGCATTATGTGATACAATCAGTCTTGATGTCCACATTGCTTGTCTTTTTATTGCATGAAATCAAATATGGGGCTCCCTTTGCTCTCTGTTGCTTGTATTGCAGCCTCTTTATCATCGGAGCGCTCTTTGTCCGCTTGTTGATGAGGAACAACTGGTTGACTCAAAGTCGGGTTTTCAGAAAGTTTTTAAACATTAATCAAAAATTGTCCATTTCTGTCATTATTCTCATGTAAACCAGAGGTTCAACAAAAATACTTGCTTTTTTATGATTTTTACCATTGAAAAGACACATTTTAAAGGTGTCATTCATGTTTATAGGCCTCAACACAAAATTCATGCTTGAAGGTAAATGTGGGGTTAAGTGGGGTAGCTATCAGCAGTCAGAGTGATCTTAGGAAGGGATCTCTATCGGGAGCTTTGGTTGACTGTTGCTGACATACTTACTATTTTCTCAACCAGAAACTTCCACTTTGCCTTGCTAACTGTTTACAGTTTAAAATATCTTACATCTTCCCTAAGAAAACCATAAACCAGCATATCTGATTAAACAGATATTTATTTTCCTCCAATTTTGTAAGTCTGAATCCTCACGGCCACTGAATTTCCAACAAAAAATACCTTGCCATACGCCATAAGGTGGTGATAACATAATTTTCAACAACTCCAGGGTCCAGTTTGCATCCTTTCTACACTCAGGTACACACAGCAATGTGAAACATGCCAAACTAAGAGTAAAAATACTATTGCTGTCACTAGGAAACTGATGTCTTTTCTTAAGAGTTTCCTCTAACGCTTCTGGTGTTGAACCCAGTCTGCAGCTCCATTACCAATGATTCAATAATCTTGTGATCGGGACAAGGAGCTGACATTTGGCATCAGATCAGGGAAAACCCCTCAAACTAAACACAATGTTTTTAATTTCAAAGATCAGAAATTTGCTCTTTAATTGTGATTGGTGGCTTTTAATTTGACACCTTCATAAAAAGTAGGGAGTGCTATAAATGGTGTGTGTTATGTATATATATATATATATGTGTTAAAATTATATATGTAAAAATGGAAATATGCATTTGATACATAAATAAATAAATAAGTCTCTGAATATTTTTGAGTCAATAATTGGTTAAATACTGGAGTAATTAAATTTGAAATTAGTTCATTCACATTTGGAAGCAATTAAACGTTACATAGTTAACCTTACATAGTTAACGTTACATAGTTAGTTTCATAGTTATAGTGAAAAAGTGGTTATAGTGGTTAAAGTGAATATAGTGAAATATAATGAAATATGTTAAACTGTCTCTGTGGTCCAGTGAAGAGACTCACACATCTGAATGCTTAACCTGCACAGGGAGTGAATTAATAAGTAAAATTATTGTGTAATGTGTTGAAAAATTCAGCCATTAAATTATTAATGATTCTTTTGTGTAAATTTAAAAAGAAATACTGATTTTATTCTGGGCACATTTAATTAATTATTTGTTTGGTCAATTTTGTTTTAATTTCCTGTTTGGTCCCCCATTATTTAAAAGAAAGAAATCTTCCAAGCTGCAGCTCAGATATTGTTTGCTCATACTGCTCATCACAACTCCTATTAATACAGAACAAACTTTTTCCATAAGACAGTTTAAAAAAAAAAGTAACAAAATAACAAATTTGAAGATGTAACCTAAAGTAATCATTGTGCACTCTAGCAGCAACCATTTTCACAGGTGAACTCAGGGAAGTCGAAACCTGGCAAAGCAGACATCTAAACCTAAAATATGTTAACCCAATAAACCTAATTGAATAAAACATGCAATATCCTGTAAAGTTAATGCTATATGCTAATAAAAATCTCTTGTAAGCAAGAGAAGTTGTTTAAAACTCAAAAGGCATCACCAGAAACCTGAAATTCTGTTTTTCTCAGCTCGCTTCACATTAATCACAGTTTGCTCCTACAGAGATCAGGACATGTCACAAAATTAGAGAACTGATCCAGAATAAACATGAACGACCCATCAGACTGCGCAGTGTGTGGCAGGGGTCCATTTAACTCCCAGACTCCACATCACCCAGATGTTCCTCATCCTTACAGGGCCGTTGGAGCCTAAAGGCAGTTCACTCTTCCCTGTGCAGTTACGGCACTTGTCTATTGAACCCACGTGTTTTCCTGTAACGTTGTAACCTTCCTTTTGTTGTGCGAAAGTCAGGATGTTTACTTTTTATACTTCTCTCGTCTCAGTAGGAAATTGTATTTCTCTCAGCTTAGATCTGAAGCAGCTGCAGGATATTTTGTGTAAATCAAAACAGCAAAAAGGTTGGGAAGCCTGAGGACTTTTGTTGCTTTTTTATGTACTCTTATTAATGTTTTTTTGCATTATTCTATTTTTTCTTAAATAAATCCACCTGAATGTGGATTGAATTAAGTCCTGTAATCAGAA
This sequence comes from Valencia hispanica, assembly GCA_963556495.2. Lineage (NCBI taxonomy): Eukaryota > Metazoa > Chordata > Actinopteri > Cyprinodontiformes > Valenciidae > Valencia > Valencia hispanica. The sequence continues at coordinate 6,366,459 of OY747706.1, forward strand.
AATGTTTTACACTTTGTGAAATGAACGGTTTTATTGCCTTTGGCGACTTTAAGTTTGACTTATTTAGATAAATGCAGACTCACATTTGTTTTCGAACAGTTTTTCAACTGTATGTTTCAGCATTTTAATGAGTTTTACAAGAAATTAAGCAAGACAAACAAGATAAACAGGAGATAGTTAGGATTTTCAACCAAGTTTCTTCAGGTTCTCTCTGCAAATGCAGCCATAAAATCAACTCAGGGTTCACAACAAAAACAAGTTTATCTGACATAATAATACTTTACTCTAGCTTTTAGACTGGTGAAACTAATCGGCTCAAATATGTTATTTCTGTCTGGCAATCAGGTAATTTTTCATCAGCTGGTTCAGTGCATATTTGGTCAAAAATATTTTTTAAAACCCTGTGTTTTTCTGAGTGAACCTGCAGGATGATAAGGGGTGGTTATGTGGTTGGTAATTATGTTTTTAGGTTGAAAAGTAAGCAAAGGAGTCGTACTGACATCATTGTGTGAATTCAATGTATAGAAATACAACTGGAGTCCATTAATTAAACTGGAGCGCTGGTTCCTGATGCTCATGTTTAGAGAATAAATTATATTCATGTACAAATCAAAAGCTAAACAATAGAATAAAATGAGGAGGGCAAAAGTTCTTGAGAAGCAACCTTTTCTGTGATGATTTGGCTAGTAGTTGGAAAATGAGCTATTCTACAAAAATAAAATAGAATAAGGAAAAGGCTAATTTTCTGAATTGAAACTCTGAGATCAGGTCATAAAGGCTGGAACAGAACTGATCTCCAAAGAAAAACTACATTTGTTTTTAGGTTAAAGGAAAATCTTAGAACTCAATCATTTCTCCGCCACCCACACCAAGTGAACTACAATAAAAAACAAAAACCGAAGCATCAACTCCATCCTTTCCTTTTCTTAATGCAGGCATTAAGTCAAACCATTTTCTTTCCTTTTTTACATTACCTGTTTCTTTTTTTTAACTTATTTATATGTTAGAATGGCTCAGATGTTTTGTAGCTTGTGTAAACCTTCTTGCATTTCTCTTACTGTTTGTGTGCTCTGTGTTTTCATCTACTTTAATGTTGAACTTGTCCTCTCAGAGGTGTTTAACATATAACATGAGATAATCATTTCAAAATGTTGATTGTTTATCACAATAAATGTGTATAAATTCCTCTACTTGCCTTTGGTTGTGATGTTTTTTGCAAACACAGCATTTTATGTGTTTTTTGGACTCAGTATAAAGTTGATCATTACATTATTATCTTAAAGAATGTTGATGGAAAACTGCTTATAGATCCAAATGGAATGTTGAAACATTTGAATATTGTTCCCACTTCCTAAAGTTTGCTTAATGTTGTGATTTAGAAAAATGTTTCTGCACATTGTAACTGTGCAGAAACAATTGTCTGCTAACCCCAATGAAAAGAAGCAACTTTTGAAAAGTAGAGTTGGCAGACATCTAGGAATGACATCCCATCTGAGTAAATCCTGTTCTAGATACATGTCAGAAAAACTGGAATTGTTTAACTGATAACCATTGTTAGCCATAAATTACACAAATAACATTGTATTTCTCTATATTTGATGCGAACAAACAGGAAAAATAAAAACATACACATACGTAGCGTACAGTACTGTACACCACGGGTTTAATTAGATATAAACTGTCACAAGTGCTAATAATAACTTTATACCTGCAGCTTTCACTGTGTTTTATTTGTACTGCAACTACATTCGATAGAAAACTTAGAAATTCAGACATTAGAAGATATTCTTCTTGTATACACATTGACACAAAATAGGGCTTTTGAACACAAATAGGACCCATCAAAAGTTTAACAGAAAACAAATACTAAATGTTTTTGCTGCTGCAAAAGAGGTTGAGTCATGGGATGTACTTACCAACAGTTTGTCCCCTAAACTATGTAACAAATCATTGAAACTTTCCTTTTCCAATGACAATGCACTTAAAATATAGAAGGCTTGGTGGTTAAATTATAGATGTATATTTTTTATACACCTTAACTGCAGCTTGAAATAAATTTGTGGCTCAAAGAGGTCTTGTATACTCTACATTATTATGTATAATATGCATTAGTATACAATGTCACTTTAGTAAACAGTCAAATACAAACTTAAAGACAAAACAGGACAAACAATTATGCATGTACACACTCACATCTAAGGGCAATTCATAGTCAATAATCAACTTAACATCCATGTTTTTGGACTGTAGAAGAAGACGAAGTGTCGGTAGAGAACCCATGTATGATAACAGACAATCTGCAGAAAGACCCCTGCCTGAGATTTTAAAAAGGGCCATTATGGATTTTTACACATGACTGAATTGTAATGAATACATTTTCAATGTATTTTTCTAATTTTAGTTTTAAAATGAATTATGTGAAAGTATTTTTCAACTATTATCAATACATTTGTTTATTTATGCTTTCATTTTGATGTTCGAATCAGGAAATAATTTTATGAAATATCAAATTTGAAACTTCATTATTAACATCATATAGCATTATTTGAGTACGCATTCAATTATTTCAGGGATTTACTTCAGAGGGCTAACTGTGCCCACATATATTGACCACTAGACAAATAAATCGCTAAATTGATTTATAAATTACATTACTGACATATTTAAACAAGTATGGATAAATCCTGAGTTACTGTTGTTATTTTAAAACACTATTCAATTCAATTCAGTTTATTTATATAGCGCCAATTCACAACAGATGTCATCTCAAGGCACTTAACAAGAAGTCATTTCAATACATTTATACAAACATTCCAATCAGTTAAAAAGTTTCCTATTTAAGGAATCCCAGCAGATGGCGTCAGTCATTGGCGTGAGGTTGGGCCCTGTTGATGCAGACTTTCCAACCACAGCAATCCTTCAGCAATCCCTCATACTGAGCAAGCATGTAGCGACGGTGGAGAGGAAAAACTCCCCTTTAACAGGAAGAAACCTCCAACAGAACCAGGCTCAGTAGGAGAGGCCATCTACCACGACCGTCTGGGGGTTTGAGAAGACAGAGCAGAAACACAGAAGGAACAGAAGATCTGATATAAGAGAACTTTCTATGTTACAGAAAGTAAAAATTTAATAACAGGACACAGTGGATGTTCAGTTACTGGGAGGATCATCCCAGTCGATGCCCCCCGTCCAGCAGGGCATTGCAGCCAAGCAGGATACCAGACCAGGTATATCTTCTATGGAGGAGAAACACTGAGAGAAAACAAAGTTAACAGTCGAAATAACAGAATGTACTGTAATACAACTGGAGAGTCGTAGGAGAAAAGGAAGTAGCAGAGTGAAGAAAACACTACATCTAACTTACTATTTATTTATTGGTTGCATTTTGCTACTTTTTGCATTCAATAAAAAAATGAATACCTAAATCAATATAAATGTAAATATCAATTATTTATATATATAAATTAATTATATGATTTCTATAATTATCATATAAATAATCATATACTAGATATAAACATTGATATAATAAATAATTAAAAAATTATATGAATAATTTTATATATATATATATATATATATATATATATATATATATATATATATATATATATATATATATATATATATATATATATATATATATATATATTTATATATATATGTATATATATATTTATATATATATGTATATGTATTTTTATACACATTTGTATTTTTATCACGTTTTCACTGCGTAAACTAGCTATTGGTTAGAAACGTGCGAGTGACGTCATCACGCCAGCCAAGGACGTTCTCCGAGAACAGGAAGTAGAGCTATCAGCTGATCCCGCTGGCTGTTGTTGATGTCTGAAGTTGCTGTTTGTCGGTAAGACGCTGCGTCTCTCTTATCGCCTCTCGACATTAACGGACTCGGTGACGAGCTGAGGAACGGACACGGCAGCGGCCATTTAACGGGGGAAAGGACGTTGGACATCGCGCGGAGGTCTGAACGTGCGTCCCCGACGGGACGGCAGCGGAGCTAGCTCCTGAGCTGAAGAGAGGAAAAACGGCAGCGACAGCCGACCGCGTCTCTTTGTTTCAACCCCAACCAAGATAACAACTTTCTCTCTCTTGGAAAAAAAAAATCCCCTGCATATCCGTTATTTATATTTACAGTTGTAAATTATAGCGCGCAAACCGTCAGGGCAGCTAATTGGTTGGCTAACGTTAGCGTGCAGCTCAGATTAAAAACATTTTAGATGTTTTGTATGTTTGCTTTTTTTCTTTCTTACGTAACCACCCGATAGGTAACATAAAGGCTGGATTGGTAAGGGAATAAGTATCAGAGTTAAATGTGTTTATTTCTCTCTGAACCATCTGTTGTGTAATTCTCCTGAACAAGTTGAACTTCTCTGCTCTGCAGCGTGTGTCAGGTTGTTTTTATTGATTTTCATAGCTCATAAACAGGCTGTCGGGTGACTGACAACTCGCCTTGTGTGTTTTAGATTTGCTGGCAGGTTGCGTCATTTGTTTATCAGCAAGCTGTCAGCCTGTGCTCGATATTTTGCTATTTAAAAATAAATACATCTTTTGTTTTTTTTATAGGTAGGAACATTAAAACAATACATTTTATACCTCTTCTTTGGAGCTGAATTAACATCCAGGACAAATATCATGAGATAAGGAAGGGGCCGTTTTGATGCTCATGATTTTGGCAGCTTTGGGGGGGGGGAAGAAAAAAAAGTAATGATTTAAAATAAGAAGCTGAAACTGCAGCGAGAAGCCGCTTTGATCAGGGAGAGCCAGCAGAAACAGAGGCAGGGTCCCACAGTGTCTTGAGGTGAGGTGAGCTGCCTCCCCCCCCCCCCCCCCAACCCACATTACTTGCCAATGCTGGATCTGGAAGTGGTGCCTGAGAGATCACTAGGAAATGAACAATGGGAATTCGCCTTAGGTGAGTGTCAAACTTTTAAAACTGGTCAGGATGAAGTCATGCATCACTGTCTCAATAAAGTAGAACATAAATGTTTATTAATTTTAGCAACTCGACTCAAAATGTGAAACTTACACAGTGAGTTAGCTTTTATTTCTGCCCATTTCTGATGATTACGGCTTACAGTTAATGCAGTTTTTCTCTTAAATTAAAAAGTTGCATTACTCCAGTGTAAAATATCTTTAATTTCAATGTTGTGACGTACACAACGGGGAAGACTGCAGACTGGTTCCTGTCCAGCATAGAACCTCCCAAAGTTTTCAGCTTCTGACCCACAAAATGAAAATGTAAGAGGCTCGTGACCTCGACTCTTGTTAAAGCAAACAGGATAGTCCTGTTATCTTTTAAAACATTCATATAATATTATGCCTTTTTCCTGTGATTCTGTTATTGAGGTCAGTTTATGATGAGGAAGACCCTGCATTTACATATTTGTGACCCCCTAGTTTGGGAACTGCTGGTCTAGCAGACTGTCTAATGTCCGCAATGATGGTAAAGGCAAGAAAGCTTGTAGGTCAAGAAGGGGGTTAGTCACGGAATGCTGGATTCCAGCATATTAATGGGAGGTTGAGTGGAAGGAAAAAGTGTGATTAAAGCCATACTCCGCAACTTTCACAATATTTGCTCTCTGTCGCCCTCTTCAGGCTTGCCGCGCAACATCACTGTCGTAAAATTAAATCTCTCTGTAGCTCATAAGAGGCATGTTTCAGTGGCTGCTTTCCAAATCGCTTGTCCAAACAACAAACAAGCGCCGTGTCAGTTCGCAATTCAACTGTAACAATCGGGATAATTTAGAGTAAAGATCTCACAGCTAGGTATTCAGTTTGTGGGGTGGGTCGGCGTAATTGGAAAAACAGTGGGATTAGATGCAGAGAACGTCTAAGCGCCACATAGCAAACACCTCCGACACTAGAACCAGCCTACATCTTTAGGTGTTTTTAGGAAAAAATCAAACGACTAAAATATAAATCACTAGCTTGACAAAACCAAAAGAAAAAAATTTGACTTATATGCTGGAGTACAGCGACTACGCAGGAGTTTGCAGCTTTATCTACAGAACCGAGTCTTACACGTTAGCATCAAATTAGCCTCTAGATGGCTAACGGAGATCGACTTGGTTGTGTAATTCACATTACTACTGTAAGGCGTACCGTGCAAACTATGTTCATCCACCTCCACACATTGAATAAACAGCTTTCTCAGGACTGTATAACAACATCATGCCAGACCAAACACTATAACCCGGTGAAATCATTGATTACTTACCTATCCATTAGCAGCACGGCTAACTCGGCGTCTGTAGTACATGACGTTCGTTCCAAAAGAACTCTCCAACGAGGAAAAGCCGGCCCAATATTTACTCTGGTCTTTGCTCTCTCTCTCTATCACATTCTCTTTTTTCTTTTTCTAGCTTCTTCTGATACAGGATTTCTCGGTCTCTTTGGTGGATCAGCATCTCTACAGTCTCTAAACAGCGAGGCCGTATGACTTTGCCGTAAAGCAGAACTCAGTCGGTACTTCCGGCGGCGGGTCGCCGCTCAAAAGTTCTATAGTGCAGAAAAAAGCCAAGGACCCCTGTAAGGGGGTGATAACTCTAAAAATTAACATAATAGATGATCAAATTCCAGGATAACTTTTGAAAAAAACATTATATTAAGGTGTAAAAGTTGCGGAGTATGCCTTTAAAAGAGCAGTGGCTACTCAACAGTTTAGGGGAGATTCACCAGGTGTGAATTACATCTGTAGTCAGTGCTTCAGGGGGGCAAACCACCAGGCCTATATAATATTTTCATTTTGGCTAATATTTATTAATGGAAAAAAAACTTTTTTATTAGTCTTTTGTAGTGTTCAGAGAAACTAAATTTGGAGTTTTAATCTATAAGCTGTAATTACTCAAATATTCTGAAATAAAGGCTTGACATATATCACTGTGTGTAATGAACCTTTATAATACATACATTTTCCTATTTGAATTTAATTACTGAAATATATTAACCTTTTACTGACTCAAAAATAACCGAAATGTACCTATATATCTCTCTACACCTGGGTATAAATTGGTCGTGTCCAGTAAAGCTCCTTGAGATGACATTTGCTGTAACTAATAGATGAACTGAAATAATAGAGACATGATGAAACCACATGTAGGACTTTTTAAAAGCATTCCTCTCTTCTGTGTGCATGTTTTTATTTTCTGTAGGGATGCCATTTCCCCAGGCCATCTCTATCCTCCAGAAACACTGCCGCATAATCAAAAATGTCCAGGTGCTATACAGCGAACAGGTAAAACGGCAGCACATGTGCTCCTAGGGCCTCTGCTGATTGTGTAACCTCAGAAAATGTTAATCAGCTTGCAAAAGAATCCCTGTTTTGGCAGCACTGCAAGTTTTGCAGACTTCCTGAAGTTACAATTTGTTTTTTAAACTAAAAACAGACCCTACTATGAAAAAATGCCTAGTCCAGCATTCAGTTTCTTGTATACTGATATTAAAGGGGATTTTTATTCGTTTTTTCTCTGAATTTAATTTTTTTTAAATATTTTTACACACATTTGCATTCCCATTCTTCAATATGTGACCAGTTTTGTAAACGTATCCAGTGAAGCTTAAATTTTGAAGTTAGATGGCCTGTCTCTTTTTTTCTGGGAACTGTGTTTATATTGTTTACCCCTCTCCTTTTTAAACCTTCTGTGGCTAAAAATAGTCGAGATTTCTTTAAAAATCAAAAAGGGGAGGTCTTGTGCATTAAAAACAGGATAAAAGGAACAGCTAATGAAGACCGTTCATTGCCAGAGTTCAGATATTTTATTCCACGTTCACACCGCGCGCTTTGACGCCGTCAAAAAACGCTAACAACGTGACTAGTTTGAAGCATATGCATTTTTAAGCCTGAAGCTTGCTTGCTTAGCAAAAAAACAGCGCCTGCGCGGGGCTTCCTCTGTTGCCGGACGTTTTAAACAATGGCGGATCATATCGAGAGAGTATCTTTATTTGCTAAACAAAGCTCGACAACGTCGACGTCGGGCGCATCAGCGCCGTTTGTGGATACACCCCGTTCTTGAGAGGCGTTCTGAGTTTGGAGAGTTTTAACCATTTTCTCCAGGAGCTGCGTATGGATGAGGTTCGCTTTCAGCGCTACTTTAAATGTGTAGTGACGTCACTACAGTGAGACGCTCTGATTGGTTGATGCTCAGGGGACGCCGCCGAAAGTTCAGCTAGCTCAACTTCTGCGTTGCTGGCTTTTGCCGCTTTGAAGCTTGGTAAGCAGCAAACGTTTCAAAAATTGCTGCGGACAAAGCATACAAAGCACTGCAGAGACTCTGACGGCCTAAATCATAGACTTAACATGTAATCTTGCCGTTCTAGGCGTTGACGTTTTGGGCGGTGTGAACGCGGCATTAGAGTCAAGTTTTAGCTTTTGTGAACCCAGTTAATCCAAAGGAAGTTTGGTTGTGTAGAGCTTGTCTTCCCACACAGAGACCCTGGGGTTTAAAAGCTATAAAATGAGGAATGTGTATTGGTAAAAATCTGGCTATACGAAAAGTATCACAATACAGGGGAGACGATATGATATATTGCAATACTATGAGTAAGACTATTGGGATTTTTAAAACTGAATTTAACTGTAGAAAATAGGTGTGGCAATTCACCACAAATCGTCCAATTGCGATGCAAAATCGGTAGCGATTCAAAAGTGTTAAAAATCTATTATTTTTCATGCTAATTAAATGAGAAAACCATATAAGTCCGGCGTGCCTCACTGACATTTTTGGGGGACGGACCGGCAGAAACATAATGGCTGAATAAAGTGTATGCGCCATACAGCATGAAATTTATAAAATGCAGCAAATATTTTGCACTTTAGTTGTGGAAGAAGCGTCTCTGTTGTTGTGTATCATGTTAGCAGCAACATTTTCTTTTCCCCAGACATGTCTCCCCGAGCTCATGCAGCTCATGTTTACCAGACGTCAGCCCAAGTGTATCTTTAAGTATGAAACACAAAGGAAATTTGCTTCACTCCATCCCAGTCGGAGAGCCGCGTACTCATAGCTGGCAGATTAGTTTCTGTGTATGACAGGTGGCAAACATCCCATTGATACAAAGACTGGATTATACACTTTAAGTGTCTTTGGGAGAATTATGTTTTTTATTTTCTATTACTTTGAAAAGAAAATGCTTTTTTTCTCAGAATATAATTTCAGATTTTTGTGTACTTTTTGTCCTGTAGAAAAAGGGAGCTATTATTGTTACAGGTTTATTTTTTTAATACAGAGGATTATTTATTTCTATTTAGATTTTAAAGTAATTTCTATAATAGTTGACTTGTATAAGATGATCTGAAGTTTATTTAATTATTCTTTTTAACCATATAGAGCAGGAATACTTTAATTATGTTACGATCAAAAGTCTTCTTAAAGTAAAATGATTTATGTGTTTAAGGATTGGACCAAGTTTCCTCTTTTATGGGAATCAAAATAGGGTCACCCTGTATTATATTTAAATTGCCAACAGACATTTCCTTTCCATTCAAATTCTAAAAAAATAAATAAAAATGAAAACGGATACATTGCTTTTGAATATCGATACAATATTGGGACATAAAATATATATCGACGTATCAATATTTTCTTCCATCCCTAGATAAAATGTAAAAAAAAAAAACGTTTTGGGGATTTTCTTTTTAAAGAAACTGTGACCGAGATTTCTCATTACCTTGCTATAAGCTATAACGCTTGACTTTACGTCCCTGTAGACACCACTCAGCCACGACCTTATACTGAACCTGACTCAGGATGGGATTAAACTGCTGTTTGATGCCACAAATCAGAGACTCAAGGTGAGAAGGGCTCATTTAGCACAGACATCAAACTCCCATTGTGGCGTTGACCCTTGTCACTAACAACCTCTTTATTCCTGCTTTGATTTCTGCTTCCAAATATTATTTCTGCTTCCATATATTAGGTGATTGAAGTGTACGACCTGAGCAAAGTCAAATTGAAGTACTGGTGAGTAGAAACATTTTTACAAACATGATAATGTTAGACTTCTGCTTACATCCATATCTAAGTAAAATTCAAAAGGCCACTTTCATCTCTTAGTCATCGCTCCTCACTGAGACCCACAGCTGCTCAGTCATGTCCCAATAATTGAATCTGCTTGTGTTAATGTGTCTCTTAGATTAGGCCTTTATTATCATCTCCTTCCTGCAGAGAAGTATTTCCAGTTGCTCTCAGTAGTTCTTTCTCTAATGCAGCCTTTTGCTGTTTGGATGTTTACAGAGCTGAAACGCTGCATGTGTGTGTGTGCGTGTTGTCTTTCAGTGGAGTCCATTTCAACTCTCAGGCCATCGTCCCCACAATAGAGCAAATTGACCAGTCGTTTGGAGCTACACACCCTGGAGGTACTTAATAACAGCGACTTTATTCACAAAGAAACACGTTTTAATTTAGTTTAGTTAACATCGTCTCCTCTCTGTGCAGTTTATAATGCTGCAGAGCAGTTGTTCCATCTCAACTTTCGAGGACTTTCCTTCTCCTTTCAACTGGACTCATGGAATGAAGCTCCAAAATACGAGGTAAGAATGGACTGGTTAAGGAAGAGTTAAGGAGTTTCTTCCTCCTATCTTAGAGAAGTTAGACCACAACCTGGTAACTTAAAGAGTGAACCATAATGCATATATTCTTAGGCCAACTGCTGTATGTTAGACCCATCTCAAATATTAAAGATAAATGCTGCAAATGAACAGAATCACTAAGTTATTCCTTCCTTTAAATGATTTACAGCCTTTGCAATAATTGCCTAAATATCCATGATAACCTTTATATAATTAATGAGAACCTTTTGGGTTTTTTCAACTGGTATTTTTGATGATTGATCATCCAAGTCGTTCAGTTCGGAACAGAGGTTGTGCTACACATTTTTGTTGTCCGTCATTTTGACCGGCGGGGTAAAAAAAAATCTGGTCATAATCTATTTTTACCCATCAGTTTTTTTAATGATAAAAAAAAAAGATTCATTTTAAATGTAATAGAATCCAAACAAGCTGAACACAGAACTACATATAAAAAAATTAAAGACAAAAAAACCTAATCTGTCAAAATGACAGCCTTCAGATTTTTCTTTCTCCATTTTAAGAAACGGTCAAGTACTGAAAATATTTAGATAACGGTAACCCTGGGTTGGAAGGCCCCTTTGTCATCACCCTAATCTTTCGCCTCTTTAGAGATTGTCTCTAAAAAGCAAGTCAGCATCAACAAATGTGTCACCGGTCATTTTGTTTTGATAATTTACGTCTTAATGTTTACACTGCTATTACTTTAAAATATTTACCTTAAAGGGACATTCCACCTCGAGTGAAATGTAGTCTGTTGCCATCTTTCCCAGAGTTAGAAAAGTGAGAAAAGGCATTTTGTAACCAGACAGGTCATTGTCCTAATCTAGCAGTAGTTTGTTTGCTTTAGCTTAGCATAAATAATGTAATAGAATGGGAACAGCTAGCATTTATTGTGCAAAAGTGATGAAAACTACTCTATAATGATCCTAATTATTCCTCGTGACTTCAATAATTATATCAATAACAAACGAAAACAATAAGTAACACTCAGGAATCAGAGGAGCCGATTTAGACTTGGGACTACATTACAACAAAGCACCGCTGTAAGCCGCCGGTGCTAGAACATGACACAGCGCCCGAAAACTCACCTACTTCCGTCAAACACTAGGCTTGTACCCGGTAGAGTTTTTCGAAGGAACACTATAGTAAGTTGCATAAGTTCCATTTTCCATTTAGAGTGGGTCTGCCACAGGTGGTGAAACCAAAGAGTGGTCCACAGCTGCAGGGGGGCCGGGATGCACGGTTCCGGCAGGTTGGTCAGTCTAACACCAGGCCAGTTCAACACATAGATCTAATAGGACTGCTTTAGTGAATCTAAATTGACTGATCAGCCAGTCATCATCATGGGACATGAAATCTCTAAAAATGTCCTCCCATCCGGATCCTGTCAATGGGTGATCTTCAAGGAGTGCCAAGAGCATTCATTGTGCAGCATTAATATGCACGAGTGTCACTGCAGTATTTATGTTGCTACTCAGTAATCACACCCATTGCTACACACTTTATCACAATTGATGCACCAATAAGTGCAATTGCTGTATAATCTGAAGATGTACGCATGAACATACTGTGATATAGTTCTTAAATGCAACATATTTTCATTCAGATACCCATTTTTTAATTCTCTGACTTGGTTTTGTGTGCGTGTGTTTGAAGTCTGAGAATGTGGCTTAAATTCACCATTTTGCCATCTCATCTGCTGTGTTGCCTGTTTCCTCATGTCCAAAATATGCATAAACAAGGTTCATAGTTTGCTCAAAGTTGCGAATATTTGTCACATAATTTGCGTAGAAACCCTGTTTTGTGGGTAAGCAAGCTTCATAAATGAGACCCCCGGGGTTCTTTTCATGTAAATCCACATGAGTTCAAATGTGGCATCTTATGGCTGAGAATCATGTCCCAACACCAGTTCATTGATGTCAGCCCCCATTACACCTCTGATTTACTGTGAGAAAAGAAACTTTCATGTCAGAATAACATGAATTTCTGCACAAATTATGAAATTATTTTATTCTGCCAAGTCACTATGAATTGAACCTTTCACATAATATAATAACCCTTGGCTGTTCTGCCCTGACTGACTTTGTTGTGGTTTCATCCTTCCTGCAGATTCCACATGGAGCCATGGTCAAGAGGATGCACATCTACACTGGCAACAACCTACAAGAAACAAAGTACATAATAACCACAACACTTCCACATGGCCCAATGAGACCTTCCTGTTAAAGGATGTTAATCTAAATATTAATGTGTTTGTGTCAAATCAGATTAGGAGAAAATAGCCAGCACCAGAATAACTTCTCAAACCATTACAGACTGGAATGCTTCCTGTGTTTCCTCAGAGCTCCTGCGATGCCGTTGGCTTGTTTCATGGGCAACATCTATGCAGAGTGCGTAGAAGTCCTGAGAGATGGGGCGGGTCCTCTGGGGCTTAAACTCCGCCTTCTCACAGCAGGTATCACATGTGGAAGACTAAGAAAATTTGTCTAAATCTACTATCGTCATTCTGCTGCTTTTGAAGCATCCAAGTGTAAAAACCCTTTAATAATTAACACTATTCTAGTTATATTATATTTGATCAACCGCAAATCAGTTTATAGAAAAGTCCAATGTAACTTTATTTAAATATTACATTTACCTAAAGGAAAGCAGAGTTAAACCCTTTCTAACAGTCCAGAGGACCACTGGTGTCTAAGCATATAGCTACTGTATATTTAAGATTACCGCATAACACTGAACATGGATTTTGAGTCCTTTGAGCAAAACAGTATTAGAATATGCTTGTTACTTATTTGTGTGCTGCAGGTTCTGGACTCGGTGTGATGACTGATGCTAAAGTCCGGTATCTGGAGAGGAGCATCTTCTTTGGGGACTCCTGTCAGGATGTACTGGGTGTTCTGGGCTCACCACATAAAGTCTTCTACAAATCTGAGGACAAGGTCAGAGCTGTTTGTCATTATGAGTGTTTATTAGGGGTGTAACAGTTCACAAAAATCACGGTTTGGGTTTTTTAAAGTCAATGTACGGTACGTTTTCGGTACAATTTAATAAAAAATAAACTAACAAATGTACTTTGGAGTTGTTTTGATATTTCAACAGCCTAGTTTCCAAGCTGTACTTGAATGCAGCATGGGCAGCTGTTGTGAAAATCTCTTCTCCTCAATAGGGATTCCTCCGACTTGCGTTTTACACAAAATAAAGAGTTTGGGCTGATTGGATGCTACTAGTAGCCATGTGGGCATCATCTGGTTTTTCTCTAGTATCAGTGATGCTTCCATTCAGCTTCACATTGTTTCAGGTGAGTCATTGAGTTCAGAGCAGAGCGCGTTATGGACCTTATTGATGTTGAAAGATGCGTTTGCTGACAAAGTTCTGGTTCGGTCCCTCTTTCTTTTTCCACTGTAGCTGCATGAGAAACCATTAATGTTCCCAAATAGCCGAGGTTAGTGATAGCTGGGAGTCCTTTCTGGGGTTTTTTTGGTGTCACCTTTTAAAGGGGGGTTATTATGCAAAATGGAATTTCTGAAGCTTGATATCCTGAGAACCTGTCTTTCCCTCATTAAAAACATACCTGAAGTGTTGCTCTGACCCATTCACTCATGTTAGAGTAATCTTTAAGTCTCTGCTGGTCTGTGCTGGTAGTTCTCGGGGTTGCTGAAATACCTGCTCCCACCTATCCCCACCTTTTCCACCCATCTCCTCCTCCTCCCTTACGTACTCAGCCGAGAGCCTCGCCCCTGCAGAGCTCCCCTACCCCTCCCCACCTCACACAACTCCGGCTGAGTCCCAGGTGCAGCAGGCTAATTATAACACACCAGCTGCAGCTGCGCGTCTTTTGTGGGATTTTTTTTCTACTCCGTGCATGCTGCGAGGATGCACGGTTATGTGACGAACTGAAGGGGGAGTGTCAGAAAGAGTAGGAGGGTCTTAGAGAGGCACAGGCGACAATCAAGGCGTCCAATACGGAAGTAAATTTCTTTAAGGTGGATATGGATATATGACGGGCTTTTAAAAGATTTAAGGTGACAATTTTATTGGAGTGTGCTATAGAAGGGTAATATGTGCCTGGAAGAAGCATAATACCCCCCCCCCCCCCCCCCCCCCTTTAAAGTAGCGGTGAAGAATGTTGCATTTTGCTCACAGTTCCCCACATAAACACTTTGCATGTGTTCAGGTTGAAAATAGCTGGATTCGCTTGGTATATGTGCGTACCGAACCGACAGGACAGTACCGAAAAATACATACATGTACCGTTACACCCCTAGCATTTATCACTAACTTTTGTGTATTATTTAATGAAATTCATAATCTGTGTTAAGGCCTGTGATAATAAACAATAAATCAATTAATCGCATGATACATTTAAATGAGCTCTGATTTTTGGAGCCACAATAATTTCCATATGCATATTTGTTGGTTTCCCTCCCATGTCTCCCTCTTTCCACCAAACAGAATGGATGAAAAAAAGGCTTACATTGTCCATATATCTGTGGCAGCAGAGTAGAATGGGATGTCGTTATTATTATTCAAACTTAGTGTTTTTGTTGTTTGTTTGCATTTTTTGTTTACAAAACTCCTAACGGGTAGTTTTTCCAGTTGTTCTTGTCTGAGCGAAGTGATTAGTAATTTTTTTTTAAAGGGCAATTTTGTTTTCAGTGTTTTGGTAATTTCATTTCAATATTAAATATGCCTTCCAGCTGTGGAGCTAAAGGTTCTTTAAAAATTAAAGTTTATTCTTTGTTTAGAGGATGTACATGCATTATTGTTACATTAGTTGTAAATAGTCTAAAAATAACCAAATTATCGTTTATCTGGGTAATCGTGACAGGCTTAGTATTACTTTCTCATTGCTTGATATGGAAGTTTGAATAAAATGTGTCATCTTTTCCTGTGTTTTAGATGAAGATCCACTCTCCATCTCCTCACAAGCAGGTTCCCTCTAAATGTAACGACTACTTCTTCAACTACTTCACCCTCGGAGTGGTACGTGGGCCCGGCCTGGACCTCTGTGTGTCTTTACAACCTTGTAAACTATTGTGAGCGTGCCTCCAAATGTTTAATGGTTTTAGTATTGTGATTCTGAGGTAAACTGTAGGACTTGTTGCTATTTTCCTTCTCTGCTATATGATCACAAGCTTTAACACCAGCTTTGAAATGAAGCGTCACAAAGTATCATCAACAAAACGTTTTGGTTCATTATCGTCACAGTTAGTGTCTTTAGAGACTGACTGTGTCCAACCTGAGCCTGTGCTGCTCCTCTCTGACATTTTTGGAGTTTGACTTAAACAGATGTTTACCCAGTGACCTTTGCGGGTCACTGCCTGAATTCTCCGGAGCGGTTTGGCCAGCCTGCTCTGGGAAAGTAAACAAGCTGAACTCATCTGGCGCTACCGTTGAGATGGGCTAAAAAAAGCAGCACAACGAGGTCCCGTGTGAGGCTGCAGGGCTGCGTTTATCTGTATTTACTCACTCATTGCATTGGGTTAACTGGAGTGTGTCATTTTTCAGGACATCTTGTTTGACTCGACGACTCACCTGGTTAAGAAGTTTGTCCTCCATACCAATTACCCTGGGCATTACAACTTTAATATGTAAATATTTCCTGCTGTCTGATCTACCTTATGTTCTCATCTTTTTTATATGTCAAATGCAATCATTTTTTTTATTATTTGTTATTGTGGACTTTGGTGTGATTGATTATCTCTGCTCCCACAGATACCATCGATGTGACTTTAAGATCCCACTGGTCATCAAAAAAGGTGAACTGTCGCTTGCTCTGTCAGAGCCGTTTTATTCTCCTTATTTGTGCTTCAATGAGATCTTCCTTTAACCTGCCGTTGTTTTCTGACTCTTCAGAAGGAGCAGACTCTCAGACAGAGGAATGCATCTTAACAACCTACAGCAAGGTCAGTTATGAGAAGAAAAAGTTGAACACAGCCTCCTTCTCTGAATTATTAAGACTTATTAAGTCAGGGAAGAGGCTTAAAATCATGTTGCATAATGTTTCCATCTCCCTCAGAGCTGCAGTGATGTTTGCATGATTTTAACTGCATTATTAGGTTTAATCTGAAGTTGTTTGCGTTCTCTAAAATATCTAGGATGTGATTAATTTATAGTCATGAGCCAATATGATATCCTTTTGTAAAGATGTCCTACACATTTACACCAGATTTTAAAAGAATACGACCATTAAATCTATTTAAATTAAAACAGAAAAGAAACAATTGTTATTGCTGCTGCTACAATAATTACGGTTATTATAATGTAATGTATGATATTCATTTAGTACTTTTATTCATACTCTTTTTTTAAAAAGTTATAATAGGTCTATGGTCGATACAAAACACGTCATTGAAGTTCTTTTCTCAAAATCACTCACATAAAGCGATCTCACTAATTTCAGTCCTTTCAGAATGAGCT
This sequence comes from Valencia hispanica, assembly GCA_963556495.2. NCBI lineage: Eukaryota > Metazoa > Chordata > Actinopteri > Cyprinodontiformes > Valenciidae > Valencia > Valencia hispanica. Next base: position 6,383,467 of record OY747706.1, read on the forward strand.
TTTTAGAGCGCTCTGTCACTTTTAAGCAATTTAGAGGTTACAGACCACGCCCACCCGTCTTGTTACTAGGCTGCAAGTTTCCCACATGTGAGAATGGCATGGAGTAGTGGGCGGGGTTTGACAGGTGAGGGGCGGTTATATGCAAATTTTGCCATTCTTTTTTTTCAAACTACTTGTAGAAGCGCAAGATTTCTGAAAGCAAATGGATGGTTTTTATTCATATGTGGAGTGTTTATAGAGGCAGCAGAGACCCAAATGGCAACACAAAAGGATGAAAAAAGTTACATTTGCATAACATGTTCCCTTTAAGCAAAAATGTAGAGTAACAGAACCTAATTTTCAAGCAAATGGGCTTATTGCACAGAATATTCTGCCTTTTTGCTTATCTGCTCTATATAATAACACTTGGAGTCTAACAAGTTGAATTTAGCTCAATTATTACCTAGGCTATCTGCGAATTTAGTGCCTGCAGTTGCCTGATTAACAGACATGCCACTTACATGTTTCCAACTGTATTTGTAAGGCAGCGTGACTTTAATAAGAGTGATAGGTGACGTTCTTTTAGTTTTACACACAGCAAGCTAGGAAAGAAGTGTAGTTTCTTTCTTTCAGCCAGCTGACCAGCAGAGCGCTGCAGCATGTGGGGGAGGGGCTACACCATATTCGGCTCCATACAGCCGAAGAAAGCTGCAGTCTCTTCTGAACTTTTTGTTAGCCCATTCAAGGGACTTTGGACTAAAGGAATGGTGTGATGTAAAAATTTAAGTGGCTTTGAAACCAGAACATTTCAAAAGGTTTGTGTACCTTTGGTGACTGGTAACCACAAGTCCAATATAATGATGGAGACGTGTTTTAGTCATACGTCTGACATCCGTTCACTTCTATCACTATTTTCTTTTATTAACCCTTTAAAACTAGATTAAAGTGCTTTGTTTTTCTGCCTATTTCCTTTTTTTTAAACAGAATTCTTCTCTGAAAGTAGCTTGTTGTGTTTGTTACTTCTGAATCTGGTACAATGACAGCTTGCCTATTCTGCTGAAGTTTTTCTGTTTATTTAAAGTTTTTTTGTGATGTAAAACCTAAAATTGTCTGCAGCAGTATTTATTTCTAAAAACACATTATGATGAGCTTTCTCCGTATGTCAGTGGGACCAGATTCAGGAACTGCTGGGGCGTCCGATGGAAAAGCCCGTGGTCCTTCACAGGTAAACACTCCGATGACCCCGAATCCAGAATCAATGTGAAATTTTTAAATGCTCAAAAGTCAAACGATGATTATCCTTTGTTGTTAAAATGTCACCAGGTACAGATCTGTGATATTTTCCACAAACAGAAATTCTTATCTGATGTTTGTTTCTGACAGGTCTTCATCAGCCAATAACACGAACCCTTTCGGTTCCACTTTCTGCTTCGGACTGCAGAGGATGATTTTTGAGGTCAGACCTTTCTGTTTGTCTTGGTATCATAGCTGAGATTAGTGTCTGCTCTGTGCGTCTGGAAAGAACCGGTTTGTCTAAAACAACTGATTACAATAACATCGCAAAGAAGATCAACAAAATGTCATGTTAGCCTTGGTGTAGATTCTTAGTCATCCAGGACAGGATCATCTTGACCGTTTAAAAGAAGGCAACTGGATTTTTCTTTTTCTCTTGAAAACGTTTCGTCTCTCATCCAAGAGGCTTCTTCAGTTCTGAAAACTGGATTTGATACTTAACTGATCTAATACTTCCAATCCAGTTTTCAGAACTGACTAAGTTTCTCGGATGAGAAATGAAACGTTTTCAAGAGAAAATGAAAAGTCCAGTTGCTTTTATTCAAACTGTCAAGATTATGTCATGTTAGGTAAAATGTCCGACGTGCTTCAGAAAGCTGTGTTGGGTTGTCAGCAGGTGGTGCTACACGCAGCTTTACAGATGTACCTATGCAGTACATTCAGTCCCTCACACTGAATGTTTGAGATGTTTTCAAAGCTTTGCAGAACCTTATGGAGCAGTTGAAACAATTAAAACATGCATAACAAGACCAGAAGTGGGAAATACTATCAAAACTGCTGTCATGGCTGTAACAAATGCACACTGAGACTTTGAAAATGAGGTAAGGAACACTGGTCATGGAGACGGTGAACAGTTTCAACACCTTGGGGAAGCTTATAATTAAGCTGTTTTTTCTTTGCAGTGCAAGACACAAGCTGAGGTGCTTTCTGGATGTCTTGCATATACCAAAATATTTCTCTCTTCAGACTCGATGACCATTAGGGGTGTAGCGGTACATGAATTCGGATTTTTCGGTACGGCCCTGTCGGTTCGGTACCCACGTGTACCAAACAAATCCAGCTGTTTTCTACCTGAACACATGCAGAATGTTTGTGCAGAACTCAGAGTGCAGTGCAATGCTCCACTGTTCTAATTTAAAAAGTGACACCAAAACAAAACAGAATGGACTCCCAGCTATCACAAAACTCTGCTATTTGGGAACATTAATGGTTTCTCACGCAGCTACAGTAGAGAAAGGAAGATGGACCGAACCAGAACTTTGTCAGCGAACGCATCTTTCAACAGCAATAAGGTCCATAACACGCTCTGCTCTGAAGTGAATGACTCACCTGAAACAATGTCAAGCTGGATGGAAACATCACTGATACTAGAGAAAAACCAGCTGATGTCCAACATGGCTACCAGTAGCATCCAGGCAGCCCAAAGTCCTTATTTTGGATAAAAACGCAAGTCGGAGGAATCCCTGTTGATGAGAAGGGATTTCCCAACAGCTGCCCATGCTGCATTCAAGTACAGCTGGGAAACTAGGGTGTTGAAATATCAAAGCTCCAAAGGGATTTAAGCATGTTTTATTCTTAAATATGGGCAATGTTTCTAAACATTGCTGTTTAGAAATGTTATTTAAACATTTCTAAACAATAACACAGGCTATTTTCAAGTGGTTATATTGTTTTCTGCTCTGGCTATGTATGTTTGTACCATTTTTATTTTAAAAAGCAAAATAAGTAAGTTATGTTCTTTCAACTTTAATTTATAGAACATAGTAAAATATAATTAATTTCAGAAATTGAAAGGAAGAATTTCAAGAAAAAATGGTAGTTTAATGCTGATCAAAGTAAAAAAAAAAAACTATTTTAACATTTGTATTTGTTTTTGTTGATTACAGTGTACCAAACCGTGACTTCAAAACCCGAAATATGTACCGAACTGTTTTTTTGTCTACCGTTACTCCCCTAATGACCATCATACCATCTAATTAGTGTCCAGTCTGTCTATTCATCCAGTTGTCCATTTTTGGGCCTTTAATATTTAAAGACATTTCTGGCAAAAAGATAGATTGAGAATTCAGTAAATTGGAATCAGGAAAAAATTTGAAATATTGACCCCAAGAATGTCCTTTAATATTGCAGCCTTGAAAACCTTTGGCTTAATGTTTGAAAATACCACAAAAGTACTAGATTACTAGAAATGGTGATTATTTGTAAGGTCAGAACAAAAGACTAAAATAAACCTGCTGGTTCTGAACCTGCATCTTGTTTCTTTAACACTGATTTGTTTTTTTCTGTAGGTGATGCAAAACAACCACATAGCTTCAGTCACCCTCTATGGAGCTCCGCGGACCAGCAGTCAAGCCCGACCCGAGTCCAGCGCTAGTTCCTACTGAACAAGTAACCAGAACCGCATCCCCTTCTGGCCGACCCAAACAGAGTTCTTTTCCTGACTGAATTGGAACCGAAACCAGATTTCTTGACCTGAGCAGATCCGACAGAATCACTGTAACCTAGCTCAGGTGCTTCAAAGTGAGCGGATTAACAGCGGAACCAGACCCGCTGTCTCCTGTTTGGTACCAAGATTCGTTCTTCTGTTCAGGCGCGCCCCACTTAGCCCAGCTGAGCTGTTCAGGCAGGAGTACGGTCCTGCTGTGGGAGCATCAAGCTTGCTTTGAAAAGAAAAGCTGCATCCTGGTAGAGCTCAGCTGATTCCATCCTGTTGCGCCCAGAACTCCAGAGGCTGTTCTGCTGCCTGTACAATACGATAAGCTTCATACCATCGCGAGGTGACGCATTCGGATTCATCAAAGCTACAGGCAAACATAAAACTAATCAAACTACATCAGCCAACCACACTGCCATCCTGGTCAGTCCTGCTGGTCTTCCTGATTCCAGACCGCTTCAAACTGGGCCCAGCCAAACCGGTCCGGACCGGTCCAGTCCTGCATCATGAGCCCAAACACATTTAAAGCTAAGCGTCCATTTCTGTTATCAATGAGGACACCCAGGCCCGCCCAACCCAACCCGATCGACACATTTCCAGACCAGTTGATCCCGAAGTAAAACCTCTCTGAGACATCCAAACATTAAACGACCATCATCTCCATCATCCTTGTTGTGACCGGAAGCGCTCACAAAAAAAAACAAAAACACTTCCTTAACCCACAACTGCGGCCGCTAGCAGCTTTGGACGTTGCCCATCATCAATCACAGCGATCATCTCATTTCAACAGACTTTACTTCCAGCATTCATTTACAACCCCCATCACTCGCGTCTTTCATGCAACGTCATGGAAGAACCTGCATGACTCTGACCGAGAGGCGACCTAAAAAAAAGCACAACCTCCCTGCATGTTCTGTCCCAAAGCCTATTTTCTTTCCATCCCCATGACAACCATTTCCATTGTGTAATAATAGTTTGTGATTCATTGTTTTTAACATGCACTAATGCACACATTTTTACTTGATCGTGCCCCGTCATCTGAGATGGATATGTATTAAAGAGCTGTAGGGATGAGTGTGTGTGGGCGACTGTGTGTTACCTCACAGGAGGTAGAGGAGACGCCGGGTCTTCGCCGTCACGTTCTGTACGTTGCGTTTCATCTTTCTTCAGTGCTTTCTTCTTTTCTGCATCTGATTTATCGAGTTGCATTTGATCCATCTGCTCTGTCTGCCGTTATCTCTTTGTTTAGTTGCCAAATGCTAAAGCCAAAGACCTTTTAGGATGTCTTAATTTGATCAGTGTATTTCCTCGTCTGAGATTGCCTGCAGTCTCAAATCTTTATTTGAAGACGCGGTATAGCTTCTAAATTCGTGTTTCTGTCATCCGCCACGACTAGCCGACCTTCAGCTCATCTGTTCTGGGTAAGACGTATTTAAATGTCAGCTCGTACCGTGGTTAACGTCCTCAGTGAACCGTGACTTAGAGAACAGCCGTCATATCTGTGCTCGTGCCCCCGACTTTGTTTTGCAGATGTTGGAAAGCTTCAGTCGTTTCTTTGTCACCCCCAGTGTATAAATTTACCTTGTTTTTATTTACAAACTAATTAATAAACTGCATTCATTTTAATAGACAAACTGTCTCATTGTTCCTTCATGCAAATGTTTTTTTTTCCTGGGTTTGCACAATATTAGAATTAACTACTGTGCCTTTAAAAGAATCCACACCCCTTGGATTTTTCCACATTTTGTCATGTCACTCTCCTTCACTGGCTTGATGGACGACGTCCATGGACATCAGTTTCAAAGTCTTACCACAGATTCTCTATTAGATTTAGACCTGGACTTTGACTGGGCCGTTCTAACACGTGAATATGCTTTGATCTAAACCAGGGGTTCTGAAACCGTAGTCTATCGTAAGCCGTTGTCCTGCCACATCAGACGTATCCCTGGTCCTACACACGAGTCAAATAGCTAAACTGGCTTCGCAGGATGCAATCAAGTCCTACAGAGCCCCGCTAACGAGCTGATTTTTGTTTTGTTTTTTGTGATCCAGGTGCGTTTAAACAAAGAACGAATCTCAGACTTTAGATTGAGACCCTTGATCCAAACCTTCCCATTATAGGTCATTATAGCATTGCTGGAAGGAGCGTTTCAATTGGACTTACCTGCATTTAGCTCCACCCATCTTCACATCAGTTTTTACCAGCTTCCGTTATCACCATGTTGAGGTTGATAGTTTTTCAGTGTGGAAAATAACATTTTAGTCTCATCTAAACAGAGCACCTTCTTCCAGATGTGTCCCCGGCATTTTCCTACCTGAGCTGTAGGTCTCTGCGGCTCCTCCAGAGTGATTCTTCATGTCTTTTGCAGCCTCTACCAGGTTTCCTGTCCCCGTTAGAGGAAAGTATCCCCACACCATGATGCTGCCACCACCGTGTGACACCTTGGAGGTGTTATTTTCAGAGTCATGTAAAGTTGTATTCACACCCAGTGTTTAGTCATGTCCTTGCTAATCAGGTGACTTCTTGGGGTGTTTAATTGGTCTTGACTTTATTTAGCGGTCTCCTGGTAAAGGGGATGAATACAAATGGGTTTTATTTGGAAAAGAAAATGTTGACAACCATGTAAACTTTATTTCCACTAACCAATTATCCACTATTTTGTAGCCTATTGCATCAAATCCAGCCCAAACTCATAGAAGTTTGTGGTTGTACTGTGACGAAATGTGGAAAAGATCAAGTGGTGTGAAGACATTTGCAAGGAACTGTAGACAGGGCCATTATTGCAACAATTTTTTTTTCTTTCCCCATTTTAATATTTGTATGATCTAAGGGACGTTAAATGCATGTTTGTTTCTCTTCAGGCGGCAATGAATTTCTAAACAGGCTGTGTGTTTAAAGTAGCAGGAAACTCATTGTTAGTGTTTAGATTTTCCATTTAGCATCATTTCTAACCAATAATGCATTTTAGTGTTTCCCAAAACAAAAAAAATGTTTAAAAAAATGTTGGACTTTTTTTTTTTTATGGTTCATGAGGAAGCTGAAACTAATGTATAAATGCTGTAAATAGCTCTTCATTGCATCCTCTTCGTTTCAATTTGGCTTCTTCCCTTCTGTATTGTGAAGAAAGTTAATAAGCAAGGTTCCTGCTCACAGCTGATTCAGGCAATCAGCGTTGACCTTTCTTATTCACGGTGGAGGGCTGCAAGTCAGTAGGATGTCTCTCTGAAGCACGTAAACTCTTCATTTACACATCATGCTCTGCTGGACAAAGTTTGATTCTTTTTTTTTTGTCATCTCACCCTGTGGCGCAGCCTCCATCTGGATGAGCCTGGAAAGTTCAGGTTCTCCCGTTTCTTCAGCTTTGACAAACTTCGGGGGTATTGAAGACCCGTTTCCAACATATCTCTGGGGGTTCTGTTATGTTTCCCAATATTTAAGGTTGCTCTGATCTCCGCTTTGATATATTTCTGGTGAAAACTCATAAATGTTATGGTCAAACATTTTACCCCAAAATACTTGCTTTTGTGGAAGAAAATGTATTTTGAAAAACTCAAGAAAAAAACAACAAACATTGTGCCTCATCTCCCACTGAGCCTGTCTTTGACTTCTGTGTCTTTTATCCTCTGTAAAAAGAATACTGTGCGGTATGCAGTGTGAGAATGCATTTGAATTGCATCGTTAGTGTTTGTCATTGAACATTAGCACCAACCTACTGCATGGGCTGATGGTCGTCTCAGCTGTTTCCTCTCATTTCTGCAAAGAATCCTAGGTTGGGCTTTCCCAAAATACTTTTAAATATGATTCAGTTTTTATTTCAGATATGCATTTTTTTTTCTCTTAATTAAAGGCAGAAAAGCAGCCTCCATGTTCAAAAATCTGGTTCTGGCCTTCGTCTATCAGTGTGAAGGTTTGAACAAATTGAGAATTTAATCTTTTTTTTTTAAATACAACCCATTACATATTCTTGTATTTATAAATAATAAATGTTCACATATTAAGTCATTTTAATTTTACATACTAGAAACCAAAGGGTTTTTCTAGTTGAGGAAAAAGTTAGGACACCCTAAGCTACACTCTAATATCTAGTGTTACCCCCTTTAGCTGCATCGGTAGTGATGTTGGCACCGTACAGGTTGATACCCTCAGTGAGCTGCTTCTTGTCTACATCGACCATATCTGGCACCGGTCTGAGGAAAGTTTCCTCCACTCCTCACTTCACGCTGTGGGACGTGTCTTGGATCTTTAGCCTGTTTTAAGTCACCCCACAGCAACATTTATATGGAGAGTGGGATTTATAAAGCGGAAATTGCACTCCAAGTTTGATAGATCTGAAATTTTACTACGCAAAGGTAATTTTTTTTTTTTTTTTTGCTGAGCTTAGGTATGGTTTTATTAAGGATTCTACGCAACGTTTTATAAATGAGACCCCTGGGCTTCAACTTTCTCGGCCAGTCATTGGTGGTTTTACTGCCATAATCTAGGCCATTGTCATGTTGCAGGGTCCAGTGCTAGTTCAGCTCGAATGCTTTTACAGATGGTCTCGCATTGTCTGCAATGGGACCAGGAACAAGTGATTCGAATTTGGGGGTGATCCAAAGAACCGCCATCACCGTACAAGTGATTTTCGTGAAGAACTACTGAACAGATAATATCAGTGTGAATCCAGCCGCCAAAGGTATGTTTTCATGGACAAGTAATCTGAAAAAATGTAGAATTAGATCACAACATTGGGGGGGTGACTGAGTTGCCTTGGCGGAGGTCTGCAATCTCTGAGTGCTTTTGTAGTTCTGTCTCACTGGCAAACTTCAGTCTGGCCTTAATGTTTATCCTCAGCGAGCAAAGGATTCCTCCTTGCAAACCTATGAAAGGTCATCTTGTGCAATCTCTTTCCAACTGTAGAGACGTACCTTCACATCAACACATGCTAGAGGCTGTTGTAGATCCTGTGAGGTGCTTTTTGAGTTTGTGGAGACTTAACATCTGGGCTGGTTTCAGGAGGAGCCTGCTTGGGCAGCCAAACTTGAGCATGTTGGCTGTGGTTTTGAATAGTTTCCACTTGGCTATTCCCCCTGTGGTGGAATAGTGGATTTTACATTCGTTGGAGACCTATTTAGATCCCTTACCAGATTCACAAGATGTTGCCATCTTATTTCTGGGGGCCTCAGACAGATCTTTAGATTTCACCGTGGTGCTCGCTCTCAGAAGCACACCAAGCGAAATATCTGAGGTTTTCACAGTGCAAACCTCCCATTAAAATGCTGAGTGATGTTCTAATCATGTGCACCAGATGTGATAGACCCGGGTGATTTTAAGAGTGAATAAATGTGAGGGGTGTCCTGATTTATTCCTCATCAGAAATTTTTTATTACATTTAACAGATCATTTTAAAGGGTCCATTCCCCCGTTTTTATTTAGTTTGAATAACTATGAAATATTCATATTTCAAATATGTTCAACACAGACTTTCATATTTTTTATTTATCAAATTATTTTATATTTTTGTGAGAGCTATCAAAGTGCAAAACACTTGACATGCAGATTGAGTGTATGAGCCCAGTTTTTGTTGGCTTGGTGCAGCAGATGTTCATTTCTGTGGGGAAGTGTTTGTAGGAGCCATTTTTGTGTCTTAGACCTAATACCATAGTTTAGGTGTAACATTTGTGTTGGGGATTGTTTTCTGTCTAAAAGCTAGGACCTGATCTTCAGGTAGCAGGTGTGTGTAGCCTAAAGGACCGAAAAGTTTTTTTTGACTGAAATGGAATAGACTAAGCCTAGGCTTAAAACTCCTGGTGATGTATCAGTGGGTTTCACTTCCATGCCCTTTAATTGATAACGACTCGAGCAACAGTGCATAAAAGAACGACCGCTTAAGACAAAATTTGGAAAATAATTCTCACAGCACAAACACTAGCTCTTGTATTCATCCAAACGTGAACCGCCAGAATAATTTATTCGCGCAAACTCTGCCGCGGCTGCATAATACATGGCAAAAGTGAACGGAAGAAGCCAAAGGTCTCATTTTTCTGCGCCTAGTAATTTATTGTTATTGTTTTATATGTGAGGGTTAAATTCCGTGACGTCAATATCGATGTCAAAATGTTATTCTGTTACTCGTTTCCCTTCAACAAGATGTCATTTAGCCCTGAAATGTCTCGTCAGACTAATGCTACACATGCATTAGAAGGAATAGTTAAGAATACTGATTTACAATAGGTCATTCCTTTTGTTCAGAAAGAAAAAAAAATCACTGCTGCAAAAAATTTATTGTGGGCAAAAGGATGAGCAGACCTGGTTGCTGACATTGCTGTTGCCTTGTTTCTCAGCCTTGGGTTGGTCCTTTCCTTGAAGCCAAGTTTCCAATCGTTTCATATTCCTGGGGTAAAAGTGCATTCTTGAGAGAGGCTGTTTTTGGTGGGTGAGGTAAACATGTGATGTCTTCACCTACTTATTTTAACAAATTTAACGCTTTTACCTTTCGAGAAAAGTAATAGTGCAGACATCCCATCAGTAGAGCAAATGTCATGTGGTTTGGTCCTTCTTAGCGCCAACACCTGTTACCTCAATGAAAGTTTCTACCTTGTGAACGAGTAAAGAATCCAAACACAGATTATGACATGTTGTGGCTCATCCAGGGTCGTCCGCAAAATGCAAATGCAAAGATTACTCCTACAGCATCATTTCTGTGAGACAGAGAGCAGATTGCTGGGTAGATGAATCTCACCCTAACTCAGGTGGATATGTCACACTTTTTAAAATGGAAAAAACCCAATTGAAGACCCTAAGCTGTGTGTGATTGTGTTTTTTTTTTTTACAGTTTGCCGTAACTTATAATGCAAAGCTTCAGTTAAATTGTCTTATGTTAATGTTTTGCATTATTTGTTCTTAATTCTAGTCTAATCTCCCTCCTCTCATATCTTTGAATGACTTCTATTTTAAATCCCATGTTTGGAAGCAAGGCAGGTAATTAAGACTGATGTGAAATTCCTTGGAATGTGGCTTTTTTGATATGTATATTTTGAATAACTTTGTGTATTAAAATTATAAGCAGATTCATCCAGCATGTCCCATGACTAAAACCCGCAATAAAACAATGTAGTGCAAAGAAAAGCATGAGACTGAAGATTTTGCTGCAGCAGAAGTCCTTTGACCGTGGTTGAAATTTTCAACAAAGCTACTCACTGTTTGTTGACAACAGAGTTTATTATCTGTGTTGTTCAACCAGAATATGAAAAATAAAATGTGGATGTGAAATGGAAATGAAAGTGTTCCTGGTTTTCTTCTGCCTGAAAGAGGCAGCATTTGATGTGTGCCTTTAAAGTTTAGTAAAAATGTTCATGGGATTTTTTTTTTTTTTTTTTTTTTAACAAATACACAAAAATCAAAGTTTGTGTTTTAGGGTCGCTCCTAATTTTCGTTCACACAGAGGTTTGTAAAAATGTCCAATGACACAGACAAACTTCAATCCAAAAACATTCAAATTCTGGATTTGTAGCAATGTTGTGCAGACTGAAGAAAACAATAAAACATAAAAGATTCCTGTCATTAACGTAGCTGAATTGTCCAGCTGTGTCCATTGTGTTGTCGCTCCTCCAGGGAACAGAAAATGCCTCGCTCTCTTTGTGTATCATCCAGGATCACAACAGGCCAAACAAAGCCTCAGGAGTAACAGCAAGCATGAAGGTAAAGCCACTAACTAACTACACTTTCCTCTATGTGAACATTGTTTTAAAAATTATTTTTTTTATCTTAAGGATTATATCACATTTCTGTGTAACTGGTTTCTGTAGCACATGACCAGAGATTCTCTTTTTTTTCACACAACAAAAGATATTTTAACAATAGGGTTGAAATTCTGAGACTTCATACAGTGGCTTGCAAAAGTACTCGGCCCCCTTGAACTTTTCCACATTTTGTCACATTACAGCCACAAACATGAATCAATTTTATTAGAATTCCAGGTGAAAGACCAAAACAAAGTGGTGTACACGTGAGAAGTGGAACAAAAATCATACATGATTCCAAACATTTTTTACAAATAAATAAGTGAAAAGTGGGGTGTGGGTAATTATTCAGCCCCCTTTGGTCTGAGTGCAGTCAGTTGCCCATAGACATTGCCTGATGAGTGCTAATGACTAAATAGAGTGCACCTGTGTGTAATGTAATGTCAGTACAAATACAGCTGCCCTGTGACGGCCTCAGAGGTTGTCTAAGAGAATGTTGGGAGCAACAACACCATGAAGTCCAAAGAACACACCAGACAGGTCAGGGATAAAGTTACTGAGAAATTTAAAGCAGGCTTAGGCTACAAAAAGATTTCCCAAGCCTTGAACATCCCACGGAGCACTGTTCAAGCGATCATTCAGAAATGGAAGGAGTATGGCACAACTGTAAACCTACCAAGACAAGGCCGTCCACCTAAACTCACAGGCCGAACAAGGAGAGCGCTGATCAGAAATGCAGCCAAGAGGCCCATGGTGACTCTGGATGAGCTGCAGAGATCTACAGCTCAGGTGGGGGAATCTGTCCATAGGACAACTATTAGTGGTGCACTGCACAAAGTTGGCCTTTATGGAAGAGTGGCAAGAAGAAAGCCATTGTTAAAGGAAAACCATAAGAAGTCCCATTTGCAGTTTGCCACAAGCCATGTGGGGGACACAGCAAACATGTGGAAGAAGGTGCTCTGGTCAGATGAGACCAAAATGCAAAACACTATGTGTGGCGGAAAACTAACACTGCACATCCCTCTGAACACACCATCCCCACTGTCAAATATGGTGGTGGCAGCATCATGCTCTGGGGGTGCTTCTCTTCAGCAGGGACAGGGAAGCTGGTCAGAGTTGATGGGAAGATGGATGGAGCCAAATACAGGGCAATCTTGGAAGAAAACCTCTTGGAGTCTGCAAAAGACTTGAGACTGGGGCGGAGGTTCACCTTCCAGCAGGACAACGACCCTAAACATAAAGCCAGGGCAACAATGGAATGGTTTAAAACAAAACATATCCATGTGTTAGAATGGCCCAGTCAAAGTCCAGATCTAAATCCAATCGAGAATCTGTGGCAAGATCTGAAAACTGCTGTTCACAAACGCTGTCCATCTAATCTGACTGAGCTGGAGCTGTTTTGCAAAGAAGAATGGGCAAGAATTTCAGTCTGTAGATGTGCAAAGCTGGTAGAGACAGACCCTAAAAGACTGAAAGCTGGAATTGCAGCAGACAGTGGTTCTACAAAGTATTGACCCAGGGGACTGAATAATTACGCACACCCCACTTTTCAGTTATTTATTTGTGAAAAATGTTTGGAATCTTGTATGATTTTCGTTCCACTTCTCACGTGTACACCACTTTGTTTTGGTCTTTCACGTGGAATTCCAATAAAATTGATTCATGTTTGTGGCTGTAATGTGACAAAATGTGGAAAAGTTCAAGGGGGCCGAATACTTTTGCAAGCCACTGTATATACCATCTGTATACGCTACTAGTACTTTATCAGTGCAAATGTTTCTTCAATGTTGTAGTACACACCCGATAATAGCATAACTTTATCTCATTTTCCAGTATGCAGACGTTCTGTCAGCACTGATGCAGATCCACACACCTCATTATGCCACATGCTTCAAATGGCTTCCAACAGAAGGGCTTTCTGAAATATTTTCCAATTAATCCAGAGAATAATTATTTGACCACTTGGAGACACTCGAGGACTGTTTATAAAGCATTAAACTTTCAGCCCCAGATGGTCAGGGGTCATCATTAGGTATGGGGAAAAACATGAAATGAGAATGATGTCATAGCAAAAAGTAATTTGCTAAGTCCGTATGCACTACATTTTACACCTTTCATCCTTAAACACACACAGTATACAGAGGCACATCATGAGCAAAACACATGCATCACAGGACTCAGTGCTTCACAAAAGATTATCCAATTGTACGGGTAAAACAGGTTTCTTTTAGATACACCACCATACGTAGCAATTTAAGACAATGTGACAGCAGCTTTACAAATCCAAATGTGCAAAGAAACCTCCCTTTTTATAAACGTATATGTAAATCAAACCCTTTCTCTCTGGTGGTTGATAAATACAGTTTGGTCCATAAGGTCACAGTCAAAATGCATTCATTGCAGAGTCAGCTGGGAAAGATTTCCCCTTTGTTATTTAATTTCCTGGCAGATAAACCATCTGCTTGGTTGGATAAAATATCACATGGCTTTCATACTTTCCTCAAAGGCTGCATGCTACCTGCAGCTCCCACTCTGCCTGCCTGACGGGCACTAATGCGTGACAAACACTGGCTTCTCGCCGTAATCCGTCTCATCTCCTGCCATCTCTCCAATCCTCCCTCTCCATTTAAAGGGTCCGGATGCCAGACTGGTTCTGTTGTGGCAGCTCAGTTTGGGATCGTGCAGAAGGTTCCACATGAGCCAGATCTGCGGGACGCTGAGGCTGTGAACAACCATGAGCTCTCTGTAAAAACAGGGGTCGAACGTCTGGAGGTGGGGCGCCGCAGACGGTCGGGGAATCCCAAAAGTGCGAAATCCCTGATGACGTGAGGGTTTGACGCCAATCAGCTGGAGGCACATTCCTAGAAAGACGTCATCGATTGGGAATAGTTCCACCTAAGAGAAGTTTTATAAATCAGTCACTAACTAATAAACAATTTTTGCAATAAATAGTAAACAATTGGAAAACCTTTAAAAATAGGCAAGGGCCAGTATAATACCCCTAAAATGCTAAATCCAGGACAGTACTCCAAGAAAACCTGTTAGAGAAGACTTGAGACTGGGGAGAAGTTTCACCTTCCAGCAGGACAACAATCTTAAACATGCTGTCAGAGCGAAAATGGAACGGTTTAGATCAAATAATTTATGTCACCATTAGTTCATCATATTATTATTATTATTAATAATAATAATAATAATAATATTATAGTCAAAGTTCAAACCTAAATCTAATGGATAATATGTGGCAAGACTGGAAAATTGATGTTCACAGAGGCTCTCTAAACAGTTTTGAGCTATTCTGCAAAGAAAAGTTGCAGAGTAGGATTTTGGAGGAGGAAGAGGAAGAATACACTAGAATAATCCTTTATTTCCCACAAATTTGGCTGTAACAGCAGCAAAGTGACATAATAGAAGCACTCATGATCAACATTAAGGATACAATAAAAAAAACAGTAGTGTGCAGTTTTTAAAAATAAAGTGGCATACTGAGATTAAAATGTGCAGCTGAGTAGGATCATTTAAAAACAGTGAATATTTACAGAATGTGTATGTGTAGTTTTGCATTAAAAAGTAAAAAAGTAAAACGTATTATTTACAGAATTATTAACAGAATATAAACTGAGAAAAACAAATATGCAGCTAGCAGCCGTAGAAATGTTAATTAAATGAGTCAAACAGTGCAAATTACAGCTGGGGTGTAAACATTATTAGGTTTGTTGGGAGCGGTTCTGGGAGGAGGAGGAGCACAAATCCTAATAAATTTTATTAGGCTTTAAGTTTTGTAAGTTTAAAACATATTTGCCCTAATAAGAGTCAGAAGTGCCATTCTTTTAGTTTCCACTCTTACGACCCTCTGTGTTTTTTGTGACTGAAAAATATTTCCAAACAGCTGACTTTGTCTTGCTACAAAAGTGTAGGCGTCTACTTCCGGCCAGCTGACCGGCAGTGCGCAGCAACCATTGGGGGAAGGGCAAAGCTGTGTTACTTTATGCTCCATACAGCTGGTGAAAACTCAGACCACTCTGGCGCTTTCTCTGGCATGTCACTGAAAGGATTTTTCGACGGTAGTAATTACAGAGATAAATCTAATGTAGTTTTAAAGCAGCACTTTTCTACAATTTCTGTTTTCCTCGATATACGACCCATGCCTATTTTTTAAACTCTAGCTTACCTGCTGACAGGCGGAGCTCAGTTTTCGAGCTGTGTGTCCTGACATAACAAACCCTCCTCCTCCGGCATAACTGGGGTACAGACCGCCTCCGTACATGAACTCTGGAACGTAATACTTGGAAGAGCGACGGCGGATTGGTTTGGCATTGATGATAATATCCCCCACAAACAGATCCTCATCCGGCTCTCTCCCCTGGAGCATCTCCAGGATATTTTCCACGTTCACGTAAACGTCAGCATCACCTTTGAAGATGAACCTGAAGGAGAGCAGACGGACATTAGTTAAGGCTTCAGATGAGGCTCAAATCAACATCATTCAGGACCTTTTCATTCACACTAACTTCACATGAGCACAGCTGCTGTTGACCCATTCCAGGAAATGAGTTTCCTTCAGAGTCAGGTTAAAGAAGGTGTCTTCAAAATCCCAGAGTAGGATGTCCTGGAAGGCTCGGCTCTCGTAGGCCAGCAGACGATCCCACAGAGGCAGGGAGGAGCGATTCCTGGGAATACCCAGCAGGAACACAGTGCG
This sequence comes from Valencia hispanica, assembly GCA_963556495.2. NCBI lineage: Eukaryota > Metazoa > Chordata > Actinopteri > Cyprinodontiformes > Valenciidae > Valencia > Valencia hispanica. Next base: position 6,399,594 of record OY747706.1, read on the forward strand.
TATGGACCCACCGGGTTGGAAAGCGCCCTCCTTCCCCCATGTCCGGCGCACCACCTGAAACAAAGGAGTGAAGAGAAAAATAAATAGGTGTAAAAAAGGTTTCTTATATTTGATTACAATAACATTTTGCAACCTGCCGCTTGTCGAAATCTGCAGCTTTAGATTTCACTGCGATGAGCATGTAGGGAGCAGACACAGCGGCTCCTCCTCCCTCTTCTTCTCTGATGTGACATTTCTCCGGTTGGTCGATGAGCAGATTAAAGTTCCTGTTGTCCTTTTCTCTCAGATAGCTCTCGAAGTCAAACGGCGGCAGTGTCGGCAGTCGTTTTCCAGCAGCCGCGGTCGGAGCAACCATTTTTCTTCGTGACCTGGACCTAATCTGAGAGCTGGATTTAGGGTGGGAATGTTTGGACTTGAGTCTGGGTTTACAGGAAGGCAGCTGTGGCTGTAAAGGAGACTGAATTTAAAAAAGCAAAGAAAACAAATAACAAACGATAAATGTTTAATCTTTCTGATCCAAATTTAAATTATCAGCATTGCAAGAAAACCTCTGTTTATTATCTTCTGCCTCTGCTCTTGAGGGTAATTATCCCAAGATAAAAAAGCTGGTTTGGTGCGATGTTATGAGTGGAGGGCTCCATCGTGTACCGAGGTGGGTAGAGGAGCCAAAAACTGTACTCAAGTAGAAGCAGTATGACTTCAAAATGATACTAGTAAAGTAGACGTAAAAAATATAGACGAGTAAAACCACTCCTACAAGTACATTTTTTCAAAAAGTTACTAAAGTAAATATAATTAGTTACAATCCACCTCTTGTCATGGAACATCACATAAAAATGGATTGTATAATTAAAGTGAATATCTTGTTAATGACGGACAGATTGATGATGGATGGACAGACGGACGGATGGATGGGTGGGTGGATGGAGGTATGTATGGATGGACGGACGGATGGATGGATGGATGGATAGATGGACAGACGGATGGATGGACGGATGGATAGATGGACGGTCGTATGGATGGATGGATGACAGATGGACAGATGGATGGATGGACGGATGAATGGACAGACGGATGGATGGACGGATGGATGGACGGAGGGATGAATGGATGGATGGATGAATGGACAGACGGATGGATGGATGGACGGATGAATGGATGGATGGATGGATGGATGAATGGACAGACGGATAGATGGATGGATGGATGGATGGATGGATGGTCGGATAAATGGATGGATGGATGGATAGATGGATGGATGGTAGGATAGATGGATGGATGGATGGATGGTCGGATAAATGGATAGATGGATGGATAGATGGATGGATAGATGGAGGGTAGGATAGATGGATGGATGGATGGATGGATGGATAGATGGATGGATGGATGGTCGGATAGATGGATCGATGGATGGATGGTCGGATAGATGGATGGATGGATGGATGGTCGGATAGATGGATGGATGGATGGATGGATGGATAGATGGATGGATGGATAGATGGATGGATGGATGGATGGATGGATGGTCGGATAGATGGATGGATGGATGGATGGTAGGATAGATGGATGGATGGTCGGATAGATGGATGGATGGATGGATGGATGGTCGGATAGATGGATGGATGGTCGGATAGATGGATGGATGGATGGATGGATAGATGGATGGTAGGATAGATGGATGGATGGATGGATGGTCGGATAAATGGATGGATGGTCGGATAAATGGACGGACGGATGGATGGATGGATGGATGGATGGATGGATGGATGGATGACGGATGGATGGATGGATGGATAGATGGACAGACGGATGGATGGACGGATGGATAGATGGACGGTCGTATGGATGGATGGATGACAGATGGACAGATGGACGGATGAATGGACAGACGGATGGATGGACGGAGGGATGAATGGATGGATGGATGAATGGACAG